>VWZN01001441.1:825846-840261 GCA_013396955.1 Regulus satrapa | reverse complement strand
AAAAAAAAAAAAAAAGAAGATCTGGATTCACAAATTATTCTTTTGATTTCAAAACATAAAGTGGAAAGTCATGATTGCCCGATGTTTGTGTTTATGCCTCTCCATGCAGAAGCGTGCTGACCAGGAATGGAAGGTTAGGGAATCAATACTGAGAACTGAAGTAGCTTTTAGATGCTCAGCTCCTGCTGTGCTTGGTCTAATTTGCTGTTTGTTTTAATCCCATTTTAAATTGTGCTGGAGGAGTCTGCTTTACCTCAGTGAGAGATCCAGGGAAGCTGGTAGTTGAAAATAATGGTTCATCAGGAAATAAATGTGGGGATAATGTGTGCAGGGAAAACTTCAGCCCTTTTGATGAGTGCAACTTGAAGCTCCTTTTGGATGAGTGCAAGTCCACATCTCTGGTTTTTTGGGGTTTTTTTGGGGTTTTTTTGGTTTGGTTTTTTTGTTTTGTGGGGTTTTTTGGGGTTTTTTTTTTTTGGTTTTTGTTTTTTTTTACAGTTAGAAATGAAACCTTGAACTTTTATAGCAAATCATTTATGACAGTGCAGTGGTTCAATTTTTTTTAAGCTGAAATCCCCAAAAGAACTAGTATTAATTTGCTTTAGCTGGCAGATAAACATTCATACCCAAACTTTCAGGAGTGGTCATTTGGAGAGAGTCATGCTTCTCCCGTACATGCTGGATCTCAACTTTCACAGCACTTCAAAAAGTCAGCTCATCTGAGTTGTCTCGCTATAAAACATTCCTAGTCCATGCCAAAACCCCACAGCAGTTACTGTGTGCTCCTTTGGCAAACTGAAGTTTGCAACGAAATGCAGCAAAAGACACGTGAATATCGAGCAGGAATCCCAGAGGGCAGGGAATGAGCTTCGCCCTTTGCAGGGGAGAAGCTTTTGGTCAGTGAAATGTCCTCTCACTCTGCTCCTTGGCAGCCCTGTTTCAGAGGGATCCAGCAAAGATGGGAAACTCGTTAGCCAGTGAAATGGAAAGTGAACTGAGAAAGCTCGTGCAGCCTGATTCCCTTCATTGCTATAGCAATAATTACCCAAGAAAGTAGAGCAAGTAATGTTTTAGATGATAATGCATTTTTAAAATACAATACTCCTAGCAAGAAAACCCTCTCTCATTTTAACCCACAGATTTGCAAAATCCTTTAATGACATTGATAGGCTGTTTTAGTTTCCTAAAGGATTTCTCAAGTGGGAATGAATTGAGCAACTCCTACCTTGCAGTTACTGGTAAGAATTTGGATGTACGAGTCTTTAATAGAAGTTTTAATACTTTGATATGAGCGAGTCCTCTGTCTTCTCTTATTTCTTCAGATTTCCAACCCCCTCAAAAAGGTAGAGATGTAAATGCAACTGAAAGTTGCTGGCTGTTCTTTGGAAGCTAATTCCCTTTTGCATTTTTCAAAGTCCACTCCAAAGTGTTAAGGCAGGAGAAACATTCTCACAGGACTTATCCCAACCAGAGCTATCCCATGTCAGAGCAGGGTAAAAAAGAGATTCCCTGAATGCAGCTACCTTCTTACAGTAGCCCGTGCCTTATGCCCATGTATCCATCTTCAGCCAATCCCTTTTCTCTGTCTCTCCACAAAGAGAGGGCACAAGAGCTCTTTCCTACCGGGAGAAGGCACTGGGGGGAGGGGGGTTACATGCTGAGAGGTCCTTGCAAGTGGCACAGGCTGAGGATGAACAGCAGAGGTTTTTTTGGATTATGTCTCTCTGACCCATGCAGGAAGAGTCCTTGGAGGCCACAAGGGCTCTACGTCTCCTCTGCGTCATGAAGGCTGCAGTGCCTCTATGCATTTTCTTCTACACATTTGGAAAACAAAGTCCAAGGAATCAGTGGGTTATTTTGCTTGTGAGTACATTTTATGTGCGATTCGCTGAGGTGTTAACAACACCTTAAGTATTTACAAACCTGCCAAGTAAAAGTGTAGTTTTATTGAAATTACCTTTGACTAGGAGAACTTGGGTGCTTTGCAAAAGGAAAAGCATGGAAAGCTCTGTTATAGGCTGGTATTCTGGTATTAGCCTTCTTTTTTAAAAGTAATTAAACAGAATCTTAGAAATGCACCTATTTTATCTTAAAAAAACCAAAAAACAGACAATTCTATTCTGCTCAACCCAGATTACTCTATTTTTAGATTTAGATAGGTTTTACCTATCAATATGTGAATGTTGTTGGGTTTTCATTGTAAAGAAGAAAATCTAGGCATTTTAGATCCTTCATAGAACACATTAGAAACAAAATTATTTTGATTTCTGTAGCCAGCTAAGAGAGACCTGAGAGAATAGTTCCCTTTGGTTTAAAATTGAAAGGTGGAGGGATTTTCTTTTTCTTGTACTCAAAACAGGGAAAAGTGCTGAGTAAAGGGCCCAAGTAAAAGGTTAGTTCCCCAGGGGAAAAAAAAAAAGGCTTTGATTTATTTTGGGGAAATTCTTGTTAATATTTCTTAATATAGTTGCATGATAGAATAATTTTAAAGTAACGGTTGAAAGTATGTATGTTTGAACTGAAATGAATTGTTTAATCCAAATGCCCAAACTGTTTCATTTCTCTTGAGTCAGGATTTCTCAGAGAAGGAGCTGTCTGGGAAAAGCTTTCCTGAAGCCCAAGAATATTGAAATTCTCAGGGGAATGCTCACCTGGAGGCTGCCAGGAAGGACCACCTATGATCTCTGTATATGGGAAAGTATGAAGGTCCTATGGCACTAGGGAGAAGAAATCTGGAAGCAGGGATGTATTTTCTTGAAGTCAAAAGATCTAACATATATATAAGATATCCTATACAATATACTTCTTATAACACTATATAATAAGATAGGATATGTAATAAAAAAATCCAATAATAAAGAGAGGATTCCTAAAATATAGGATCTCAGCTATCAGGATACTTCCAGCCTGGAAAATATGAAGCTGTGGATTGCAGGGAAATGAAATAATTATTTCCAGACCTCTGGTTGCTTGTCATCATCTCTTTTTCTTCACTGTCAGTACTGTGATTTGCAAGGAGTATAAAGAGAATGTGAGAGATTGTAGCATCTGAGTCAGCTCAGCTCAGGCACAGCAACATGAACCAGCCAGAAAGAGCAAAGCTAAAGGTCACCTGTGCCAGTCTGAATGTTCAGCTCTTCAGGTTTTTGCCTGTGAGTCACTGTCTTTTCCAAACTTCAGATCAAATAAAGCAAAATCATGACGTGAACTACCAGTTTGATTAGACCAGTTTCTTGAATAAGAGAAATATTCTTCCTGAATGGACAAAACAAGTGTCTTGGCATGGGCAGGGATACGTTTCATGAAGTGATGGTGGCAAGAGAGGTAGTAAAAGTTATCAGCTTAGCAGACAGAAGTATTAGCTGTATTTTGTCGGAATAGCCAGCATCCTGCAGGAGCCCCTTCATTTCACTGATCGTCGTCCTCAGGGTGAAAGCCCAACAGTGGCTGCACTCTTGGAGAAAGAATTCCAGGTGGAAGAGGTTATCAGTCATGAGCATGATCTTTACCCAGTGCAGTCTCAGACAGACTTTTTCCTCACTGCAGAAATGCTTAAAGAGAAAGGTAAGTGCAAGCATGAAAACCCCTACTAACATCTAGTGGCATTAAGCCTTTCAGCAGCAGAATGTGCACGCTGTATCTCTTTGATATCCAGCACCAGGGGCCTTGGCAGCTCCTGGAAACAGCTGCCACACCAGGATCTCTCAGGAGCAGATAATTAACTGTAGCTATGTCAAGAGGCTCCCACCTTCCCATGGCGGAGGGCTGCAGGGAAAAGAGAGGGACTTGGGATCAGCTCATACCCAGAAGAGCTCTGTTGCTGTGGCTTCTAGAGCATCTCCTTGAAATCCCTGAGTAATTCAAGTGTTGAGTGGGATAAGTCCCTCCCCTTCATTGTGGGGCTTTCACCCTAAGGTGTAGTTTACACCTGTAAATCAAGGGAAATGAATCACAAGCAGCTAAAGCGGTGAGATTCACCACCTTGCCTCCCAGATTGCTCTCAAAATGAAGATTGCTCTCCACTAAGATACCCCAGCCACCATTTGTGTGCATGAGCATTCTTAACAGTTCTTTCATGCTTTATGGTGGTTTAGTACCACAGTAGGAGAGGCCAGGTGAGCAGTTTGAGGCCGGGCTCTATGTAATGCTCTTAATCTGTGCTGGAAGTGGGAATATTGGATGAGCTGCTTTAGAATGCTTTCTATCAAGTATGTAGGCAGCCTTTACAAGTAGGGTATACACTGCCCATATTTCTAACCATTTAATTAATCAGTGCAATGAATGCAACTGAGACAGGTAATAAAAAGTCCTCTACTCAACCTTAAGCTGGCACACAATTCTGCCTGCCAACAATCTGCAGTACAGAAGGTTGTTTCTGAAAATCCTGGCTCTAAAAGTTACTGAGCTACTTACGAAAACGCACTTAACTGCCAGTGAGTCAGCATTCAGAGGTCTGAAACTCATTTCCAGGAATTGTGTGATTTACAAGGTCTGACTTTCAAACTTGGCCACTGACATAGCAAGAGAAGAAATAAAAATATTCTGAAGTGAAACCCCCACATACCTTTCAAATGCAAAGTACAATAAGAAAACTGTCAGTCTCTTGATACATATCTGTACCTGTAATTTAAATTTAGAGGGTAGAGGAGAAATACTCCATCTCAGTAATTTTGTCTTTGGAGTCACAGTTTTTTGACTGATGTCAAGTCCAAAGATACCACTGAAGCAGAAAAAGTAAGCATTCTTTAAATTTAATAGTTCAAATGAAGGCAATTTCTGTTTTTTTGGATCCCTTACATGTGGAATGACAGTGTTTGGTATATTATCAGGATCATAACAGCTGATGGTATCTGCTTCAGGCATTGCTGTTTGGGCAGAACAGAGATAACAGACTCCTGGCAGCAAAAAAATCACTATTATTATTTAATGTCGATATTCCAGTGAAGCTCAGGAGAACTTTGACCAGATGCATTTCCACAGATGATTTCCAAATACTACCAGTGCTATTCATGTGGAAATAAAAAAACCCAAAAATTTTCAGATCCTATTTATGTCATGAGATGAATAATTAATTTAAGAGAGGTAAGACAAGTGAAGTGAACATTCCTAGGTAATCATTAACCACTAAGCAGGATTAGTAGAAAACTTTTAGGAAGAACAACCTTTGCTCCTGACAGTGCTTCAACAGCTCTTGGAAATAAGTTGCTATCTCATTTTCTTAATTTCCTGGCTCTGTGTCCTACTTTTCAGACAGATAATTTTCCTTTTCATTAGGGATGCTATGGTAAAGGTGTAATACTTACTTCTAGGAGCTAAAGCAGTCACAGGGTTATTAATCATGGAGGCAAGGTAACCTTATAAGACCCCATGGCTGGAAGTTCGTTCTCCTGACTGAAAGACAAGACCAAGCAGAGGCTGGTGGCTGCAGTTTTCTGGGAGGCAGAGCATCCACCTCTAGCATCAGTGTCATGGCTAAACAAATTATATTTTTCCCCTTACTATGTTTCTGATTGGAGTGAGGTACATACAGCAAAGAATTAAACAAATTTATGGCAAGTCTCATATTGTTTCTTCTTGGGATTTTTTAGGAGTGGCATTTAGTGCTTTTATTTGTTATCTAACTCCTCTTTTGCTGCAGAAGTTACTGTCCCTTTAACTGTAACTGGTAAAGGCTACTGAAGAGTATGCAAATACATAGACAACACTAGCAGGTCTCATATGTGTTGGGTTTTCCTATTCTTTATGGAAAAATTCTCTACTTTGAAAACTTCCAGTGTCATAGTATGCCGTATCTTGGATTGCTATCAGCCCGTCTTCATCTGGTGATGCCATGAGGACAACCTGTTTTTTTCTTGTTAGAGCAGATGAAGTCTTCATGTTTTTGGATACAGGAAAAGGCCACATTATGACTGGCTGAAATATTTGGCAGATTTTATTTACTTCAATTGTTGTTTAGGCTAGTACATGCGATTTGCATAGACTTGAAAATTTGCCTGAAACCGGAATTTTTATGCCTTTGACAGAAATTTGAGGTTTGCAGTGAGAAAATGGTCATTCTCCCTAAGAACTATCTATTCTTTGTTTCCTATTTGTTCATAAATTCCTCACATATTTCTTTAGTTCATTCAGTGCAAGCTCAATTATATTTGGACTAATTAAAAGCCCTCTCTGTGCAAGGTATGAAAACATATGAAATAATTTGGAACTTGGTTGGTTTTATCAGAACAGGAGAGGAGTTGTTTTCCAAGGTTGATGCCAGGCCAGTAAATAAAGAGGAATAGTTCAGTGCTCTTGTGGCAGTATGCCACTGGGGCTTTTATTTTAAACTGCAATATCCCAAGCCAAACATTAATGTTCCATCTGGAAGCCAACAGGTGACCTGCCTAAGTTTTTCTGCACAGATGGTATAAGACTCTCTAGGTGTTTTAAGGGTGGGGAAAAAAGAGAAAGTTAGCATGTAGAAATTAGGCAATTCTCAACGCAGTAAAATTGTGTATTGTGGTAGCAACCTCTCAACTAAGTTAAAAAAATGTTCAGGAATGTTCATGAGCACTAGTGTGTGGGATTAATGTGGCACCAGCCAGAGGTCTTAGAGTGCTCTATATTCTCTTGTTTTTCAAAGCAAAGTGCTGTTCAGGATCATAATTTTGAATTACATAACTTATATGGCATTTCTTGGGCTGAGGTAAGAAAAATGTATTTGAAATGAACAAGTACTAAAAGTTACTTGGTCGAAATGAACAAGTATTAAAAGTTACTTGGTCCAAACTCAATGTACATTTGGGTGTTAGGTATGAAGGATCCCTATATTTTGACACTGGTTTTCTGACTCTGCTTTGATCTCAATAGTATGGTGCAGAGTGGGCTACTTACAAGTAACAATAAAATACCACATGTAAAAAAGTGGTGAAAATATTCTCTCTGAAGAATATTGTATTGGAAATACACCAAAATGAGCAAAGAAAGCACTTATATGTACAAGTAGACAAATACATACACGAAAGCAATATCATCTTTATCACATATGTTCTTACAATCCCAAATAATCAAATGATAATCAGCAAAAAAATCCTCATCAGGCTGCATCAGGCCTCTGTGCCTTTACACATTTGGAAAAAAGCATGCTATTTCAATAGAAATTGTATACAGTTAATAAAACACTTGTAAAAGGCAGCTGTAGATTATTTTCATGGCCTCAATAGATTATTTATATTTTATCAGGAGATGAGAATCTGAGTAGATGTGATTGCCTGAGTTCAAAGAAGAAAAAACTCTAACCAGGATGCTTTCCATCTACTTTTGTTTTGGTGAGGATTATTTGCGTTCTGATTAAATCATCTAATAACAATCAAGTGAGGAAAGGCAGGAGGGTAAACAAGCTGAAAATTAAACCAAAAAGTATTAAGAAAAATGTCTTTATTCTGTTTTTCAGGCTGCATAATTTGGCTTTAACATTGCAGCAAGTTGGAAGATACTTGCCTATACAAAATCAGAGTCCAGCTGACTGCATTGGAGTTTGCATTGGCAGCCACTGAGCCACACGCCTTCAGTTCTGCAAGGATTCACTCCCAGTCAAGAAGGAAACAGGTGAAAATCCAAGGTGAGAACTGCTTCACCAGAGACTCTGGGAGCTCTGGACTGAAGGAATGTCACTGCATGGAGGTATTGCCATGTTTTACTCCTGGGCTGGGGGGAGAGAGGTGCTATTGCAGTGCTTGATCCTTGTTATTCTTTTTTGATTGGGAATTTTTCCAGTGAGAGATTATCCCATCTTCTCACCTAAGATAGTGCCTTAGTAAATGAATAGTATTTTTAGATAAGGCTCTGAGAAGATGCATAGCATCCTTTTGTTTTATGTAAGTCTAATTTTCATAGAGGATATTTTGGTGTTGCTTGGCCTGTTTTTTCCCAGCATGTCTGTCCAAGGCATAAATAACTTCCTGTGGTGAAGCAGCAGTCTTGTAAACAATGGATCATATGGAATATGAATTAAACACCAGTACAAATTATTATGTGTTTTAGCAATTCTGCAGGGCTGCTTGTTTCTAATCTTTCCCCATTACACTATGGGACTTACTGTTACAACAAATCATCTGAATTGGTCTTGCAATGGGAATGGTAGCCATTAACCAGATGCTCAGTTGCACACCAGAGAATTACTGAGGAGCAGGCACAAAAGGCACAATATCTTGAAGAGGTGACTCTACTGTCAGAGCTAAGGCAAGCCAATGTGGTTGCAAACCACTGAAATACTAGAAAGAGAAATAATGGACTTTTGTATAAAAAAGATTTTTAAAAATATTAAATAATTGTGTTGAGTTCTTGATATAAGAAGGAAAAATTTAAAAACGTCCCAACCCTCCTCAAAATACAGTTTATTGTGACTGTCTCAATGGTCTCTCATAAATTTTATGATCCTATTTCTCACTTTTTATGCTCACAGGGGTCCTCAAGAGACCAGTGAGCAGCAAGCCATTTTGGAACTGCTATCATGGAGGGTGTATGTTGCTTAATTCCTAAAACAAAGGTGTTGTGTAGCATGCTCTAAATGCCATTGTTGCCACTTAGAAACTGAGGTGATTTGCATTCCTTTTAATAAATTAGGTATTTAATTACATTATAAATGTAACCTCTAATTGAAGCACCTGCTCCCAGTGGGCATAACTCTATGATGCTTTTGCACGAGCTACCTAGAAGTAGCTGCATGCTGCTTCAGGAGTGGGTACCTCACTAATTGGCACTTACACATTTTTCATGAGTATTTTTGCATCTTAATGGATCTTCCCCCAGGATATCTCTTAGGACGACGTTTGTTTTTGCTGTAGTGTGTTGCCTTTTGTTCTTGTCTTCCACTTGTGGACATTTGTGTGTCTGCACTTTTTGAGAGCTTTTATTTTGCCTGCCCTGATACCTTGCCACTGTTATCTCAGGGTATATAAAGGTGGATGCAAGTACCTGTCCAGGGCTGTTTCATGCCAGTGGTAGTACTGCCTGGCTCTAAACCTATTTGACTGTCTGAATACAGCACAGATTTTTTTAATCTCTGTAGTGTTACTGAAGCTATTGCTTGAGCTCTGATGCCCCAGTTTGCCCTGTGTGGCAACTCATGAACTAATTGTAGAAGATCAGCTCTCTTCTGAGGATGCCACATAAAAATTCATGGTGTGCTGAAGTCCCATATCAGTCTGACTGTCAAAGCTTTAACAGCTTTATTTATTAGCATAAACTCCTGGATAAAGTCTGGTCTAAGCAGTATTTTCTTATCTTTGATTCGTTCTCACATCAGTAAGAAATTTTATTTTTTGTTACTTTCCTTATGTTGCTTCATACTGTTTCTGGTCAATTTAACTCTCAAGATGGCTGAATCGATGCATTTCAATAACACCTGTCTGTGTTTCATATATCTAGAGACTGTTGTGAAATCATTACATTTAACAGTAGTTACTGTTCGATTGCAGAGCATCAAGGTGTCGGGCAGATCAGATACAAATGACAATAATTTGTGCCAGGTGATTGAAGAGTAGCTTTACAGGTTCCTTCCCTGATTCATGTTTCCAAGACTACCCCTGGATTTGCCTCTATGTTTCTGACCAGGTTTGCTGGTCAGTTTCCAAGGGAAGATGCACACCCAGTGCTCACACCTGAGGCACACTCACAGCAGTCAGGAGTTTTGGGCCAATCCCTGCATTTTGGTTGCTGAAGAAGTGATGAAAGCTCTGAGGAACGGCAAAAGACATTAAGAATTGTTCAGATCTTGGCCAGTTTTAAAGGCTCACTCTGTTGCTCTCAAATGGTACAAGAATTTCAGCGGCATATTAAATTCTGTAATCTATGGCCTGTAGTAACTTGCTCCTGTCAAGACACAGTTCCAGGCACCACAGAGAGGACCCAGGAAATAAAAGACAAAAAGACCATGTATGGATTGCTTACAGTTTAGTTTCTTTCCAACTCCCTTAGGAGTTTTTCCTTTTATAATTATTAAGCTCTCACTTAATTTCTAATGGAAGTTTTCTGTCTGCTTTTGAACCTGGTCTTTCTTCTACCTGACATTGGGTAAATACACAGTATTGGGGATGTATTCCTCTGGGTTTAATTTACTCTCACCATGCTTCTCCTGGTTCTCGTAGCAGAAGAGAGATGATCAGGCATTTGCCACCTAAAAAAAGGTCTGATGTTTAAATTCAAAACAATGCAGTTTGCAGAATTAGGACTGATAATGTAAATTAGAACTGTGTGACCTTAGAAAAGTCTTATCTCTTACAGAGAACTTGAACCGGGTCCCGGTAAAGAAGTAGAAATTATAGCCATCTCTGGTTACTCTCTGTATTCTATAGAAACATGAGAACCTTCTCAGATTCTCTGGGAGACATCCAAAATTGATTCAGACACTCACACACACACACACACACACACACACATATATATATATAAATATATATCTATCTGATAGACCATAATATTCTTCCCTCCTTAAAAGTCTCATTTTGAAAGATGAAGCCTGAATTTTATATCTGAGATAAGCAGCCTGTTTAGTTAGTTTAGAGTTCTACTAGATGTGGGCAGATGAATTCTATTTGTTATGCTGAAGTACAACAGTTCCTTTTCTCATAAGCTGAGAATGCAATGCCATTAATTTTTCTTTCTATAAATTGTGCCACTAAATACCTCATTAAGTTCATTAGGACAGTAAATGAAGATGTATGGGAATGCCCTTTCTGGAGGAGAAACTGCACCGAAAGAGTCTGGCTGCAAAAATTATGTTTGTAAACACTGGATCACATTCTCAACTGCGCTGTTTCATTTACTTTAATTAATAAAGATCTGGTCTATCAGTTTTCTCTCTGACAAATAAAAATGTGCTCTTCCTCATGTCTCAAAATGGCTCTCCCTGATACCAAAGGCAGAAAGGAGTTCAGCTGAATCAAGTCTTCCTGCCTAAGATGTCTAAAGGAGGCTATGGTATTTTCAAAAATATTAAAGACTAGACTGTGCATGTGGTGCTGTGAAAGAGGGGCAGCTATCCTCATATGGGGAACTACCTCCAAACTTTCCGGGTTTGCTAGAGAACCTGCTGCAGGGGTGTGGAATAGCACAGTAAGTCTTTCTCACTGCTTGTCTGCTACTGCTTATCTGCTACTAACCTTGTCTTGATAAAATAACCCGGTATTGTTGGATCAAGAAAAGGGCTTGCTTTTTTGGGTGGGCTTGCTGTAGAGGTTGGTAACTCTCAAAGTTTTTGTGGTGGCTTTTTCCTGTTTTCCATGGAAAACAAATTTCTCCTCTTCTGTGCCACCAGCCCAATGTATGTGTTGCTACTCTTAGAACCCTTTCCATCTGTCAGACATTGCATTTCTCTGTCTATCCACATTAAATTTTCTGTTAAATCCCTGTGCTGATGGAGAATAGCATTACAGAATTCAGCACAGCTGTGAGGTCATAGTGCAATGTGCATTTGGAAGACAGACATGAGCTGCAAGGTAGGAAGCTCCCAATATATACTGCAGGGATAGATAAGCATTCTGTACATCTGTGGTGGAAAAGGAGAAGCTGTCACCTAATGCTGGCCATGGGAAGCTCAGGGATGGCCATGATACTCCAGGCTGCAGGCAGGATGCCTTCTCTCAGCTGATTTTCCCCTAAGACATCTGGCAGGGGAGGTCTTGTGCTTTTGTGGAATAAAAAACCAAACCAAACCAAACCAAACAAACAAAAAACCAACTAAATCTTCATGCTCTACTTGATTCCCTATTGGTGTGCTCCATGTGTTTTTGCTACATGACATATGGCTTTATTATGAGAGTCACCTTCAGTTTGGGAAGTGTCTTTTCACTGCCTGGGACTTGTTCCATGCCCCTCTGCCATCTGGGTGTGTGACCTGGACTATAGGGTTCAGTGTTTGTTGATGAAAAACCTCAGAGCTGAAGTTGGTCTATTTGATCAGTAAAAGCCAAACTGAATGTTCGTTCAGGAGAGGTGAGTTACTGCTTTGCTGATCAGTCACAATGGTTTCCTCATGGCAAATTTTTTCACAAAAAATAAGAATCTTCAAATCTATGTGACTTGCGCTACACCTGGTTTCTGTAAAAACTGATTGACTGTGCTTTGCCTTTTCTAAAGAAGTTTTGATAGATTTCTCTTTGTTCTCCACTTTAATTCAAATTTTTTAAAAAGGCATTTAATTTGGGCTAACTAATTTATTTATGTTAATGAATTTTACTGACTCATCCTTCCATATTGCACTGAAGTTTGAGGTGTGCTAAATCAGGTATGGTTTAGCATACCAACAAGACAAAAGTATTTGGGGGCTGTGGGTTGGTTTTATATCTACTGTAAATAAAGACACTTAGAAAATGGAAAGCACTGCCTGGAGGTCTTTGGTTAAAGAAAAGCCCTTGTTTTCAACCTGAAATGTGGCTCAGCTGTGTTTGTGGTACTGGCTATTTACAGCCACTTAAAGTCAAAGACTTTAAGATTTATAAATAGTTTATAGAAATATTGCTTCAGTTGAACAAAGCAATTTTTATTTTTTTCAGAAGAGAGGTTATAATCCACTGAAGGCTGGGAAAGTTGTTGATAAATTGTCAGAAAGAAGGAGTGGAGAAAAACTATCTCTGTCTGCAGCAGAAAGGCAGCCATGAGGAGATGAATGGAAGGTCATCCAGCCAGGATGTGGAATTTGGTTGCCCTTGAGTTAGACCAGACCCGCAGAACAACAACCTCTCCTTGGTTCAGGATGTCAGAAGAAAGACAACAGAGGTATAGTTTGGATGTTCTGAGGTGAAAACTATTTTGCTGGACCTTCCCCAAAATTCCTGCCACTGGCAGAAAAGTTTTTGGGGATGGCTGAGGCAAAATGCCCAAGAAGGGCAAGGAAAGATTGAGCTTGTCAGGAGAACCATCAATGCCTTCTCTCCTAGAAGTGCAACAGCTTGGAGGGCTGAAAGAGGTGGTGGTAGGCTCTTCATGCCTTTTCTACTTCTCTCAGATACCAAGTCATAGGTAAATTATGCTTCCTTGAAGATTTAGTCAATGCAGACATGGGTCTTGTGCAGTTGATGAGGAAAACCAAAAAAAACAAAAAACAAACCAAAACCAGTTACTGCTCTCAGTTAGGATTTGCATTGGTCACTTTTACCTTTTTTTGCCCATGTGTCTTGGTACCAGACCACGATAAGCCCCCTTGCTCCTGGCAGGTGTCTGCAGTGATTGGGTGGAGGCTCTGGCTCGTTTCTGGGACCAAGTTGCCTGCAGGTGGCAAGTAATGGTGGGCAGCTCTCCTGTACCTTTCCTCCAGGTACACTTTATGACTGAAGAATGAGAGAGGGCTGGGATATGTGAAAAAGAGGAAAATGTACGTGTGAAGGAAAGGAGGAGCTACAAAAGGGCCAGAGGATGGAACTGTCTATGGAGGTTTCTGTTGGTTATTGGTTCCTGATGCTTCTGAGAGGAGAAATACCACAGTGAAGAAAGGTAAACAATGATTTCTCTCAGGATGCCCACCTTGAGAGGAACAAAAAATTCCCAAACATGGACAGTCTAGGAGAATACTCTCTTTCCCTTCCCACTTTTAACATGCAGTATACTGAGAAAATGCGAGTGGCAGCATGGCCTGCAAAACCGTGCCAGATGTACGGCAGAGTTTAAACCCAACTGTCGACAACAAAGCCAAACAGTATGAACCAAATGATGCTTGCTAGCATCCTACACTCCGGGCAGATTTCCAAGCTGGGTGGGAAGTGAGCTGGAAAATTGCCAGGCAAATACAAAGTGCAGACGTGCCGACATGAACCTCAGCGCTTTACTTTGCACAGAACTTAACAGGGTCTCAACCAGGCACTCAGGAAGTGCTGCATTCACCAGCTGCTACAAAAAGCTTCCCTCTGTGCATACCCTTGGGTAGTGGCAGCAAAAATTGATTTACTTTCTGCTGTGGATGACCAAACCTGAAGGTATTTAAAAGTTCTCCACTTTGTAGCAGGACCAAAAGAGAATTCTCTCCTCTGGCCCTCCTTTCTGGGTTACCTTCCCAGAACAGGGCCAGGTTCTTTCTGACAATGGAAGCCTTGCTTTGTGGGTTTGGCTCTTTTTAGAACTGATTTAATACTTTGTGGAGGTGGGTTTTCTCAGATGGAAAGGGCATCTCTCCCATCAGTTAGTTTGGTTAAACTGAGCATTATTGTTTGGGTGAGTCTGCCTGAATGCTCACTTGGGGATGCAAACCAGCATCTTTTGTTTCCAAATTGCTTTACAGTTTATGAAATTACTTCCATCTGTGAGGCTTTCAAATTACATCAAATTTAAATGGTGGCATTTTGCATTTACTTTGTCCAAATGTAAATGTTTAAGCTATTAGGCAGCAAACTCAGATCCAGAATGAAACTTTTAACACTTATCTCTTATGGAAAAAAAAAAAAA
>VWZN01001441.1:782227-822908 GCA_013396955.1 Regulus satrapa | reverse complement strand
GAGTCAGTTCACAGTCACTGTGGCTTTACCTTTTCATGGCTTTTTGCTCAGACAACCACGCAAAGGTAAACAGGAATTGTTACTGATGTTTGGAAAGGTAGGAATTCTTGTCTGTGTGTTGGTAGCAACTTGCACAGGTGTGAATCCCAAACACTTCTATCACATGATAAATGTAAACATTCATCACAGAACAAACTCAATTTAAATGAGCCATAGCTTACATAAACTTAAGATCTATTAGAACTTACTTTTTGTCTAGATGAAGGTTGTTTACTAATTAAAATGCAGATATAAGTTTCATCTGTAGGAATATAAGGACATGATTTTGCTTATGTGCCAGTAGATCCTAACACTAGAGGAGATGCAGCTGTTCATTGTGGTAGTAAACACAGCCATGGCTTATATGCAATATAAGGTGAGCAGGCTGGTTTGAAAATAAAAAGAATGATGTAAAAATTGCCATTAGTTTAGGTAGTCTGTTTTTTATCAGCCTGAAAATATCAGGAGCTAAATTACTGCAAGAACAGAGGCAGAGCCTCATTTCACTGGCACAAGTGGCTGAGAAACAGTTGGATCCTGGCCTGGTATGTACAAGTTAATCAGCTATAACAGGGGGTTTATAATTCCCTTCCAAAAAGAGGGATCTGTATCATCAGTGGTCTGTTGGAGATTGCTATCAAACATCATGTGCTAGCAAAGTCATTAGGCTGCTCAAACTTGATCAGTGCTTGGCTGCTGCAGACTTTCTTTTAATCAGAGAGGCATAATTGTAGCTTCTCTCCAGGCAGAAGGAAATCTGGGCTCTGAAGTTGCATTCTGTGTGTTTGCATTTATCTCATGCTTCTCCAGTTCTTGTTGATGGAGATGGAATTAATTCTCCATTAATTCTCCCATTCTTGTGGGAATGGAGAACGAGCAGGTGGAAAAGTTCAAAAACATTTCAGCCCAGCTTCAGGTACCTCTTCCTAGATATGCTGAAGATATGGTCCCCAGGACAAAAAAGAAAAATATAGCCCAAATCTCTTTGAGGAGTCATTAAACAAAAGGTACATTCACTTCTATCAAAGTAAATACCGCTCTGCAAGGATGCTGGATTAAATACAAGCCACACAAAACCAGGGGTTTTGTAAGGCGTTTTAAGCCCACAAACTAAAGTCTTTGCTAAATCTTTCCTTAATCAAGGAAAAATGAGAGGTGCCCCTGAGTCATCTCTAGGACATTAAAGTGCAAGGACAGTGGCATGCAGTGAATGCTCTCTAGATACCAAGTGTGTTTGCATAACTGTAAAAATTTTGTTAGCAGATGGAAACACATTGAATTTCAATACAAGTCATGTTCGTTACCAAATGGTTCTTGAAGGATGGATTATGATGTCTGTTAGGAACCCTTGTTTAAGCTGGCAGGTGGGTGCTCACCTAAATAACGGCAATGATTTCAGTGTACAGGCTTTCCCCCCAGTGCAAGGCAAGTGCATAACCCAGTCCAAATCCTTAGTTATAAATCAATGTGCAGGTAAACAATATTTTCCCTGAGGACTGGCAGATTATAAGACACATATTAGTGATAAGTCATCAATAGTTGCATGCATGTGCTTAGCCCATGATTAGAGAAGGGTTATAGGAACTGGCAATAAGCTCTGTTGAGATTGTACTCTGTTTAAAACAAACCAAAAACATGTAAAGCTAACACAGCCCAACTGATGCATGGTAAATCTTTAACCATTTCTTGGCATGAAGAGAGTATTTTTAATAGGAAATCTGTATTCAGAAAGTGGAGGAATTTCGGGCGGGTAAGCACAGAGGCTGGTACAATAAATAGCTTCAGAGTGGGAGGACATGTAAGAAGTGTGCCTGGGTTGCAAAAAGACATCTAGAAACCTGGAGAAATCCTTTCAAGAGCTGTTGGAAAAGACATGGAGAAAGTCCAAGTGGTTTGTGATGTGGTGTCATCACAAACTACAGCAGTGCTATTTTCTCAGTACCTGGAACATATGGACTTTTCTGAAAAATCTTATGTATTCTGTGTTGCAGTTGAAGAGCAGAGCAGAGCCGAGTCCATCCCTGTGTCTTCATCAATAGAGGCCATTAAAAATTGTGGAAGTTGTCTTTAAATGGTCACTTGCTTTTAAAATCCTCACTAGATAAATTTAGGGAAAAACTGAGAAGGTTTCTATTAGCCTGGCTAAAGCTTGGCTCTGTCTTTTTCAGGCTGAGGTTTTTTGCATATTAAGGTATTTTTTAACTCCTTTCATGGTGATTTATGTGAAAGTTAACAGAGAAAAAAGCCATCCATATCAGGGGCTTATGTGAGAATCTCTCAGGTCATTCTGTTCTGTGAGAGTTTGAGACTCCATAGGACAAAATTTCAAACATGAAGAGAGAGAAACTGCAAACCATTCTGTAAGAGACAGTTATTTTAAAATCCCTGAATACCATCCAGCCCTTGGAAATAGTTATTATGTAGTGAATGCTCAAAATTCTTTTGGAGGAATGTCAAAGGAAGCATCTGTAGAAAACAAAAACATCAGTTTGAGATGCTGTGGAACTTTTCACAACCCTATATTTTGCCTGTATTTTTTCTAGGTTGTATTTTTCTTTGTCTCTCATTTCTTGGGAAAACCTTGGCTATTTCTGTGTCTCCTGAACTCACTGCTATTCCAGTCAAAGCTTACTGCAGGTGATTCATTCCCTGGGGAGTTGTGCATTCACTGCTTTGTAGACGTTGACACCGGCACAACTCTGTGAAACAGCTTCCACAGATAAATGTACAATAAGAGGTGGGAGAAGAAAGGAAGAGCAGATTAACAAAGTGATAAGGCAAAAAAGGTTTTGAAACACTTAGAAATAACATTTTGGAGATAATCTCAGACTTCTAGAAATACCTTATACACATTCAGAGTTGATAGCTCTTTGTCTCAACACTTACCTTGCAGATATGACTCCTCCTTAGTCTTAAGGATCATCTGAGGATTTGACAATGCAAAATTGTGATATCCAGACTATGACCAAGTTCTTTTGCATTTTTGCTTGGACTTGATGAAATCACAGAACTTTTAGATTTGCTTTTAAGAATCTGTTGGGGTTTTTTCCCCTGTTTTCATTTTCAGTAAGGTTGGTGAATGCATGCACATGTACCTTTGGGTAGGTACCTTTGGGTTCCCCTTCATGCTCCTTCCGTGCAGGGTGTTGGATTCATTAACAGAGATTGCCTTCTGCAAGGAAAACCTATGTTTCTCCTTGCTTTTTTCTCCAAAATAGTGATCTCAAAGAGCACTTAAAGCAGAAAGGTCAGATACATAGAATCACACGATGATTTAGGTCAGAAAGTGTAGTTGTCTACTTCAACACCCTGCTCTGAGCCGAAGGCTGGCTTCTGAGATCAGTGAGCTACTGGTTTCATACAGCTGATTTCTGAGTATTTCCAAGGCTGGATATACCACAGTCTCAGTGCTCGTTTTAACACCTAATCTCGTTCCTTGTAAGTTTTCTCTCCAAGCATCAAGCTGGAGTTTCCCTTTTTATTCTTTGCACCTTGTCACATTGCCTTCTGTCCTGCTGTTATGCATTTTGGGAAGAGTCTGGCTCTGTTTTCTCCTTACTTCCTTTTTAGAAAGCTGAGCCCAGCAGCCAGGGC
Organism: Regulus satrapa; assembly: GCA_013396955.1. Taxonomy (NCBI): domain Eukaryota; kingdom Metazoa; phylum Chordata; class Aves; order Passeriformes; family Regulidae; genus Regulus; species Regulus satrapa. The sequence goes on along the minus strand of VWZN01001441.1, from coordinate 819,275 downwards.
TGCTCCTGGCCATGCTGAGGAGGGGGAGCTGTCTCAGCCTTGTCTCACACAGGACTCCAGCCCCAGGCTGCCTGCAGCAGAGGCTGCTCAGGTCTGTGGAGCTTTCTCATGGACTGGGAGCCCAGAGTTGGACACAGCCTGTCAGATGAGGTCTGATCAATGCCAAACAGGCAGCAGTAACAAATTATTTCTTTTAAGAATGTTACATGATCCAAAACATGATTCCATAAACAAATAGACAAATAGAATGCTTTTAATTACTTTTTGAACAAAATGTACACATGGAAGGTTGCTAAGGAAGAAAGTTATGTGGCTTTATTTACTGGCTTCCCAAGTTTGTGCCATAATATCCTTCTTTCATAACAGGAACAAGGTGTTCTGTGATTAAAAACTGGTTAGAAGTGGAGATTATGATCAAAATAATTTAGAATTTGTACTTTGCCAACAAAATGCAACAAATAGAACACTGAAGTAGGAAGCATACCAATGGATGTGGAAGAAAGGTAATTTTGCTTGGCATTATCACTGAGCATGGTCTTCTCTAAATTCATGCATTTATGAAATGGAGATAGAAGTAGGTGGGTTTTTTGCTGATTTAATCATGGGAATATTAAAGTTCACTGCTAATATTTTCCTAGCCCTAACAAGGCCTAATGTAACAATTAACTCTTGAAATTGTCAACCTTTATGAGCACATTTCTAGTCAGTGTAAGGATCAGGGCCATTTTTTAAGGGGTGTCAGTTTATTGCCTCCCTTCAGTGAGGTAGAAGTGAAGATATGTCCCAGAGTTGTCCCAGTCATCTCTGACTGTTCCTAGATCCTTCTAATGAGAGTAAATCTCACCAATCTCCTGCTGTCAAACATTTCAAATTTGGAAGCCTAGAACTAGGTGTGTAATTCCAAAGGCATGAGGTCTGCAAGTGCAGGAAAGAGCCAGGGAGTAAATATCATAGCCACAGCTGTCAGTGTAGATTGATGGGATTGCCTTGGATCCAGCTGTCCCTATTAAAAGTGACATTATTAAAGAATATGGGCTGATAAAATGCATATTAATTTAAGCTTCCCGGAGAGTCATCACTTGTGTCAGGGGGGACATTCAGTTAAGCACTGTTTTCTGGTCTATATTGCAGCACACACTTATCTTTTCTTCCTGTATGTTTCCCAGTGCTTTTCCAGCTACATCAAGCCTTATGCCATTGCACAGGCATACAGAGGCTGAATGCTGCACACCAGGACTCACAGGAAAGGATTTCTGAGCAAATTGTATGACAGGCAGAAATACATCTCTGCTGCACTTGCTGTGAGGCACACTGCAAAGCCTGCAGGTACAATGCAAATTGTGTGAGCTTCTGTTTTGATCCTCACATATCAGAAAAGAAAATTATGTGTGAGAAGAACTTTGCTATGACAGAAATGGTTTCAATTTTTTTTTGCAACAGAAGAAAGTTGAAAAGGAAATAACCAAACTCAAATTAATTTAAATCTGATCATGAAAGAATCAGGAAGGGCATTTAATCTCACAGGAGTGGTCCAGAGAAAAAGCATGGCAGAATCACCATCTTGTTTTCATGTTCAGTTTGAGAGGCATCACTGGAAATTACCCTCGCCAGTCTGATAGGATTCCTGTGGCTAACAAAAAGGGGAAAAATTCAATACTATAAAGTATTTATACATCCCCAAGGCACATTTACAGATGTCCTTGGCAACATCAATTTCCAGCCTGTTAATAGCTTTAAAAGCTAAAAGCAAAACTGTAGACCTTTTTTAGGCACTAAAAAGCAGAAAATGCTGACAGACAAGTAGTGAGTAGGCAGAACCCTCTCTGCCCACCTCTGATAACAATCAAGGTGCTGTACTGTGCATTAGCTTCAGGGAATGGATTAGCCCTTTTGGCAGCCCACTATAAAGCACTTTGCAGTAATCTCATTTTGAGATCTCAAAGGCATGAATCATCCAGGTCAAGTTTAAATAGAGCTTTGAGAGCCAGATTCCTATCTTGCTTGTACCACCATGAATAGAGAGCTATTGCTGTTAGAGCCAGCCTTGTTACGAAAATGTGTGTCATCAGTGTGCAGGTAATCAGGACTAGACCTTAAGGGTGAAAAATTGGTATGCTAATAAAAATTGGCTGAGGGAGGAAGTATGCCTTTCTAAATATAACAGTAAAGAAACAACTATTTCCAGCACCAAATGAGGAAATTTGTTACAATAATGTCAACAGTGTAATTTCAACTAATTATTTAAGGCCTTTACTGTGGAGATTCTTACTTCTCCACTGAGTTCACTGGGCCTCTTTTCTGACCAAACTGCAAACATTTCTTTGGCAGACATGAACATGTGCATCCTTCCATCACATAAATTCATGCCCACCTGGCTTGTGGTGAGGCCTCTTACTTTGTCCACTTCTTGCTAGTACAAGGAAGAGGTGGCAGATAGGAAAGGTGGAAGAGAGCAGGTGGCTAAATTGCTTTATCCAGCAAATGTCCTACTCTCTACTTGTTTATGAGGGACCCCAGAAAGGACTGAAGTGATCCTGGGGAGCTGTTTCTGGGGGGGCCTTATTGGCCTTGTAGGTAGCGCATTTAGCATTTTCCTCATTTGTCAGCTCTGTGAGTGCATTGCAGGCTACATCTTCAGGAGGTGGACATCTTTCAGTTTTGCATCTTTTAAGAGTTCAAGAGAGCTCGTAAATGTAAGAACATTGAGCTGCTTCTCAGACATGGATATTTGGGGTGAAAAACCCGAATACTTCAGCCTCTTCAGACCTGCTCTAAGTGGCAGGATAGACGTTAAAGCATTTTTGAGGCAGCTGACCCTGTGGCTTCTCTTTCTTCTCATTTCTACCTTTCTATTTAAATTATTTGCATTTTTCCCATTTGTCAGTATCTGGCAAGTGGAAAAGGTTTATTCCACTGCTAATGCAAGGATTTCCTGAAGAGTTGCACAGAGCTTCTCCTCTGCAAACTGTTCATTTAACCTGCCCATCCTTTTCTGCAGCTTTGTTTTGGAAAACATGTGCTTAAAATCTGCCTGGATCTCAAGAGCTTCAAATGCAGAGGATACATCCAGCATCCAGAATCTGAAAAGGAACTAGACAGTGGTCTGTCCAGTGACCTGGAAAAAATCAGCATGGCTCAGAGGAGCCTGCAGAGGTCAGGTAGTCTCTTCCCTGCCTTGCAGCAAGCTCAGCTCTTCCTATAACATTTCTGATAAATGTGAGTCCACCCTACTCTTAAAAAATCTTCTGTGCGGGAGATTCTACTACTCCTAAAGCAAACAGCTCTTGTATGCACTTGTTGTTCTCAGTTGCCTGTTGACTGGTAAACAGGACAGGTTTGAACCCATAGGATCCCCAGTGGGACTCCTCCTGCCAAGAAGACAGTTTTTGTCTGTCCTGGACTATTCTTTTTGGAAGATACGTGGGTCTGGATTCAAATATCAAGTATAACCCCTGAATTTGACTGTAGTATGAAGAGGGTGCCCTGGTGATTCTGAGCCCAAAATATGTGCAAGGCAAACTTAGGGAAAGTGAATTTCTGCAAATACCAGTCAAGATCAGACTTCCAGGATTGTTAGACATCTGGCTGCGTGGTGGGGAGCCTGTCAGCACTTCTAGGCTCAGCCTTGGGTAGTGCAGGCAAGGTGGTAGAAAGGCAGGGTTCCCTTGCAGGTTACCTTGCAAGGGTGAATCAAACATGTGTGTCCCTGCTAAAAATGCACATCATTGAATGCATATTCATAGAATAATAGACTCATCAAGGTGTAAAAGACTTCCAAGATCATCAAGCCCTACCTTCATGTAGAGGGGAATAGGTCCTATTAAAATTTGCTAACCACCCTTTGAGGAAACCGCCCTCCTACCATGTGTTGATCAGATATGCTAATCCTTCCCCCTCAAATAGTCTGACAGGTGCTTTTGCATGGATTTGATTGGTCACAGCATAGATGCCAGACTCTTTTAGGTCATTTGTCAAGAGCATTTGTTTGTGTTTCCTTGTAGCAGGCCTCCGTGTGGACAGACTCCTGTCTGAAAGATTGCCAGACAAGAGCCTTTCTGCAGGTGGATTTTTCAGGAAATGATTAAGAAGTGAGGAAAGTACTGATATTTGTCTGTGTGTACAGTTTTGTGATAGTATGCCCCTTATTGCCTGCAATATAATCAGCTTTCATTACAATTAACACTGTTTTGCTGAAGAAAGAAGCTGCCTACACGCAGAGATTTGGGGGAACAGCTCATCAAGTGAGTTCACAGCTCTCAGGTTCACTCCCCAAGAACTTCAGAGAATTTAGGCCTTTTTAGTTTGTCTGTTTTACAGCCACAGCACAAATATTTACATTCTACACATTCTCTGATGCTTCTGTTAATGTATTCACAGTGACTGACAATGTTTTTTGTAAAAGTTAAAAGGAGAGCTATAGAAAAAGCTTTTGCCTCTAGTAATAAACACTGCTGCAGGCAGCACTGCTACTCAGCTGCCATTCAAGCCCAGGGTTATGAGGAGTGTTTGCAGAAAAATGCACCCAGAATGCAAAAGCACTTTCTTTTCTGCTTACACTTTGTTCCTTCCCTCAACACTTGGAATTTAAATGCTTCAGTCAGAGCTTCTTCTTTGTTTTGCTGGAAAATTTAATCTTCCCCATAGAAGCCTACATCATCTACAAAACCACAAGTGCTTTCTTTACAAAAGATGGAAGGCAAAGCTATTCTGTCTGATCCTTGGGCAAGAGGAAGAAACAAATGCTGCTCAATTACACAAAATGAATTGAATGTGAAGGCAGGAGACATCTTAGCAGAGTGCAGACAACTCAGGATGGAGACACGACTCTCTTCACTATGATATTGTCACAAGCTGTTCCCTCTCCACAGGCACAGAAAGAGACAGGGATGCAGCTGCTGGGCAGGTCCACCTTCATCTTCACTACCTTCATCCCCAGCAACAGAAAACATGCCCTTAAAATATATGCATTCACCAGCTCCTCAACAAAGTGAGTCTGTGTTCATTCATTTAGGATCTCTTTTAAGTAATTCAGCTTCTGGAAGATATCTGGAAGATATTCTGGAGGATATCAAGGATCTCTACTCCTGCATCTCACAAAGCACCAGCAAAGAGTAGCTGGGTGGTGGCTGCTGGCTGTTCATATGAAAGCTTTGACCCATGAAAGGGGCAGAGAAACAAATGGATCAAGAGCAAATACTGAGAAGGTAAGACCAAGAAAATATCAAGAAGTATGAGCAGAACACAAAAAGGACTGCAAGCACCCAGGGAAGATTTCAGAACCCCAGCCAAATATATCACTGACAAGTTGGTGTCTCTGCCTGAATGAGGTATTTAAAAGCCTGTTAAAATTAATGGAGGTGAGAGGGCTATGCAGCTGGACAGACATGTTGAGGGAAAGCATTTGCCCTGGAGCTTCTCTGTCATGAAAAGGCTGGTGGGTCACAGTCTAAACCACTCAGTTGAATTTTTGCCCTGTATTTCATTCTCCTTCTCTTCCCTTTCTGAGTTTTCTTTTGATGTGGTTTAACAAGTACATAGCTGGAATGGATTGGAAGCCTACAAAGACAACTTCTGCCATCAGTTGACTACATTGCTACATCAGAAATCTTTAAGTTTGCAGACTATGCATCCTCTTTATTTACAAATCTGTGAATCATGTTTTGAGGCAAAGATGTTTTCCTTATACAGCATTCCACTGGAAAATTCTGCTTTTCACCAGCCTGTTTGGTTACTTGCCTGTAACTGAGCATGCACATTTGTATTTTGTAACAATTGTACATCACCTTTCAATGTGACCCATAATAAGAAACACTGCTTAGATATTTAGGATGAGTAGAATGGATTGACTCAATATCCAACAATAGGTCTGTATTAGGAAAATACTTGTTTTGCTTACCAGAAACAAAATGTTATAGAGTCCTGGAAGATGTGTCCCTCACTGGGAAATGCTCTCAAAATAATTGCAAGAGCCTTTTATGCATCCCGAGATTGTTCCTTTCTCTCAGTCTTTTCCAGCCTAAACAACTGCATTTTTTTCAACTGCCCCTGACAAGCCATTTTTCCTTGGGTTCTGACTATCCTTGTCACTCTCTGATTTGTATTCCAGTGCTTCCAACTTTCTCTAATTATCATATTCTGGGTGAGAGGCAGGATTACTGCTGAGACCATGACAAAGCTGGAGGGAAGGTGAGGATTACTTCACATCTTGCATAAAACCCACCTGCTTCTAAATGTCAGAAGGAGGTAAGCAGAAAGAGTGCAGGTGTGTGACACTGCAAACCCATCAATTTGCAGATTTGAACCTTTTCTCCAATACTTAATTTCATCCAGTGGTTTTCCATCTTCTATTTGTTCAGCTGACTATTCCTACCTTTTAACCTCTCCTTGCTGAAGTGCATCCTATTTATTTCAGACTGTTCCTCCATCTGATGAATTTTAATTCTACACTTGTAGAGCTTGAAACTCACATTAAACTTCAGATTGTATACAAATTTCATAAGGAGCACTCCCAGATCATGTATGAGTCACTAATGGAAATACTGAGAAATGCCAAAAATGGGACAGATTTTTGCAGGAAGCCACAGGACATCCTTCTAGTTTGACAGTGAACACTGATAACACTTGGCATTAGGTTTTCAGGCAATTGTATATAGCTTCTAACAATTTTAGCTAGAGCAGTCATTTAGGGAAAAAAAAAAAAAACAACAAAAAAACCCCAACTCTAGGAGAATATTCAATCTACTTCAAAACCCTTACTGCTAGACAGCAAAATGTCTCCTGTTTGCCCAAATGCTGCTCCAGAGACCAGTCAGGGACTTTTTGCTGTTAGTGGCAGTACTAGCTTAGGAAATTGAGCCTGGGAACCTTACAGAAGATTCTTCAAGCTGATTTAAACAAAAAGTCAAGTTAGTACGTTTTCATGGTCTTTAAGGTAAAATACAACATATCATAGCTATTTCTTTTGTGTATTTTTGATCCCTTTTAGCATAAAATTCATTGTTTGACATTAGTTGGCTTTGAGAAATTCATGATGCTGTTCCTGCTTTTTAGGGGCTTGTAAAATAGTTTTCTGTTGCAGTATTTTGAGTGTTAGAGCTAGCCTGACAAGGTTAATTTTCTAGCATTTCTGCCTTCCTACTCCACCCACTTAAAAAAAAAAAAAAAAAGTGTATGCAGCATCTTCTTTCCAGGGTTTCTGTTTTCACCTGTCCCCCATAATTCTCAGAAGCAATACTTGTGAACTGCTTGAGAATGCAACACTCAGTTCTCGAGGCATGTCAGAGTGAGTTCCACTGGGTCAGTCTGAGCCAGAAAATGCTATTTAGAGAAAAATATATATAGTTTAGGTGGCAAATAAATTCTAGAGGTTACCTCTTGCAATCCTAGCTCACAGGGTCAACATGAACTTACTCTTTGGTTGGTTTTTATGGGGTTTTTTGTGATTTTTTTGTTTTGTTTTGTTTTCCTTTTTACTATCTTATTCAAGCTTAAGCACTCTCCTTTTTATTACTAAGGTTAATAGTTGTAGTCACTGGATTACAGAAAAGACTAAACAATACAGGATACCAGAAAGTTGTGCATTACTCTCCAGTCTCACAGAGTGATGAACCAGGTCCTTTCATCTTCTTTTTAAGATTGTGTTCATTGAATATTTCCCTGGTTTCTGTCTGCTTCTGTCAAAGAAGCAAATGAAGTCACTTTTGGTTTCGTTTTGAGGTTTTATGGCGGGTTTTGGTAGCAGGGGAAATGCAGGAGTGGCTTTTGAGAGAAGCTGCCAGATGAGTGACCCACATTGCAGCAGTTTGGGGAGGACTGCTTGCAGGGTGATGGACTCACGTTGGAGAGGTTCTTGGAGGACTCTCTCCCATGGGAGGGACCCCACGGTGGAGCAGGGAAATCACTCCTCTCCCTGAGCAGCTGCAGGAACAGCGTGTGATGAACAAACCATAACCCCCATTCCCTGTCTCCATGTACTTCTGGGGGGAGGAGGTGGAGCTGGGAATGAGGGAGGGCTGAGAAGAAGTTTCTTTAAGGTTTTATTTCTCATTATTTTGCTCTGATTTTGTTAGTAATCAATTCAATTAATATCACTAATTCAAGTCTGCTCTGCCTGTGATGATATTTAGTGAGTGATCTCTTCCAGTCCTTATCTCAACCCATGAACCTTTCACTATATTTTCTCTCCCTCATAGGGTCACAGAGGGGAGAGATAGAGTGACTTTCATGTGCTCCTGGAATCCAGCCAGGGTTAACCCATTACACATCTACATAATCCAGTAACTATCTCACTTTCCTGCTGACTAACTTTAACTAGCAAAATAATCTTTTCATGACATTGACAGATGAAAAGTGTTTAGAAGTGCAGCTAAATTATTTTTAATAGTGGTCATTCCTATTTCTCTCCATATTTGTTTCTCGAAGGAAAAATTATTGAACTGTTCAGATTCTATTCAATGCAGAGGCAGCTGCCACTTCCCTTACATACTTCATTAGGAACCTTACTGCTTCTTCTTGCTAATGTTTATCTTTCTACATTGTTGATCAATGTAGTCCCCAAAAATGTGTCAAGAACATGCCTTTCAAAAATAGTCTGGCCATAAAACTAAAGTAATTTTTAACTAGGGTAGCTTTAAAGCTAGAAATGGCTTTTAATATTTATCTATATTTGGTTTTGCTGCACTGCTAGCTCTTAATCTGTTTAAATCCACAACATAGAGGTAATTTTCCCAAAATTACAAAAACCAAAAAATCCCCTGTTTGTCCTTTTTTTCAGAGAAGAGTTATTTATTTCCAGGTCTCTCACCTTCTAACACAGACACTATAGTAGCAAATCTTATTTTATACTATCCTCTTGAATATGCTAGAAAAGAGTGTTACAGGGTAGCATTTGGAAGCTCTTTTTCATGTTTATTCTCTTTCAGAAAGAAATAAATATAATTTCTAATGATCTGATTTTGAATGAAGTCTCTGGGCACTATCTTTATTAATGGAAGGTATTATCACTCACATTGATTTCTGCCTGGGAAAGGAGGCTGGCACACAATCTGCACTGCTCTGGGTGTCTCCTGGGAATGGCCCCACTCTGAACTGTAGGCAGCTGACACACACACCCAGAGTTAACACCTGCTGATACGGAGCTGAGCCAGCTGACATGAGCCACTGGCACAAGTCTCAGAGCTGGATTTTAAAGTGCATTCATGTGTCCAAGTGCTTGTGCAGATCTTGATTGTTGCAACCACTTGGTTGTGGTTTCTAAAACCCGGATAATATGTCTAGAATAATCACTATGATATGCAAGTGAGTTTAAAGTAAACTAGCATGCAGAGATAGCATTTGGAGTCCTGAAAGTAACAAATGCTAGGAATGCACTACCCTGTACTCAATAACACTATTTCTCTGCAGGGCAGTTTCCCTGGTGTGGGTCTCTGCTGATGGGGCTGTGGCTGCTGAGGCTGTGGATGGCTGAGAGCGGGGCTGAGCTCCCTGCTCTGCTCTGCTGCCCACTGTGAGCTCAGGGAGGCAGCAGGACCAAACCATGATTACAGATATTTCAGTTTATGAAAGCTGGGGACTTTCAGCACAGCTCTTAATGAAAACACAGAGTTGCTTTCTGCTTTTTGTCAATGAGGCTTCACTAGTAGCTAAAAGCTTTTTTAAAAGTGCTGCTTATTGGTCAGTATTATTAAAAAAAGAACACGAATTAGGACTTGACACACCTCTGAAATACTGAGTGTTTTCAAATGCATAAAAATCTGAACCTGCCCGTTCAGGAGATGTGGCATGTTTGTGTGCTTCAAATACCTTTTACTTCAGCATAAGTCATGTGTTCAGTGATACATTTTCATGTCTCACAGAATAAACACAAAAGCTTTTCCATTTAAACAAATTGCTTTCTGTTATATGGGCATTCAAAGTAATTTACCTGTACATTTATAAAGCAAGGGCAATAAATACATTTGTCTTGTATTTGGATTCAGCTCCACAGAATAATTTTCTCTTTTCAGTTAAGCAAAAATATGAAAGATGACTAAAAGTGAATGTTGCAATATTGCATTGTGCTGATTCTATTCAATTCAATTTTCTAAGGGAAAATATTGTGACATCAATATTCAACTCCATGCCTTGGAGTGCTATCCTTGGAGTGCTATTCTATACAAGTCTTGTATAGAATTGTATTTTTTTTTTCTTGTAAGAGATTAAAATGCAGCTAGATTCAAACTTTAATAATTATTCATGAAAATACTTTTTTTCCCTCTTCTTTCTTCTTTTTCCTTCTTACTTCTTTCTTCCTTCATACTTCTCTCTTATCCCTTCTCTTCTCTCATATCTTCTTCTTCTTTTTTTTTTTTTCCTTATGCAAAATGTAAACATGAACATTATAAGTGCCAGTAAAACATGGAATAAGGGGAAGGAAATCCACAGTAAATCTCATTATCAAAGGGTCATGTATGTCAAAGATCAACAGGGAACACATCATTTTGGAAAACACACAGAGAGATAGGAGAGCGAGTGAGAAGCTTTAAAGTGATGACATTTTGCTTGTGAAATAAATGCACAAAACTGTGCATAGATTTAAACAAGTAAATACTTCATTTATTTGTTCTATATTGCATGGCTGTTTTTTCTGCTATTCACTCACTGCTTCCTAGTAGTCAAAAGAGACAATTTTTTTACTACAAGACTCCATCTACTCTAATTTTTAATGTTAATAAAAGCATCAGACAAAGTTGGATGAAACAAGCTTCAAAGTGTTAAATCCCAATATTCATTAGTGTTGAAGAAACCTCAGTTGCAGACATCCAGAGCTGGGTGAGCATACCTGAATGCACTGTCATGGTCATGCTTGAGCAATGAACACTCAGTGCAGCCATGCATGCAAATGAATCCAATGTTTTATTCAAAACTCTGCAAATAATTTTAACTGATTGTAGGTTATCCCCAAAATTTCTAAGAACACAGTCCAGTCTGGAGTGAGTAGCTGTAACAATCTTAAGGCTTCAGGAACTGAGCTGGAGTGCCAAGCTCCATCAAATTTATAATTAGAGAAATAAAGTTGAATTTTTGCAAAAAATGTCTTTCAAACAGTATTGTGGCTATGGCAAAAAAATACTGCCTCTGCCAGATATTTTGACTATGAGGAAAGTAGACCAATTTCTGCAGTTGAAGAAGCCCTTAGAAAGCTCTTTAAAAATGAGGCCAAATTCTTCTGCTACAAAATAAGTGCAATGCTCACTGATTTCAGAGTGCTGCTCATGTTGTATGTTGGAGAAGAAAGTGACATGATAAAAATAAAAATAAATAGAACAGCTTTTTCTGAGCAATAGTACCGGAACATCAACTGGTGCTCATGTATAGGTGCACAATGATGCAAATTTTAAGCTATTCAACTAACTATTCAATGTGCATTTTAATACTTTACAGTGTTTGATTTCAGACTTCAGCTTTCTAGCTTGTTCTGTGCCATGTCTTAAGTTTCATGGAAATGGCAATGGAGTTTTGGAGGAAAAGGAATCTGGCTCTGTGATTGCAGCTTTTACTTTCCAAAACATAAGCTTTGCCTTGGAAAAAGGCAAAGGTACACAGTATCTGCACAAAGATTTCCACCTTTTTCTAAAAAAAAAAAAAAAACAAAAAAAAACCCCAAAAAACCAAATCTCTTGCATGTTTTCAGAAGTAAGATTTTAATGATAGAATAGAATTCTGAATTTCTGTGTAATGTTTTGTACCCCATGTAGCTGTAATGCATGTTTTGTGTGTTACCATTCAGGGTATACTCTCATCCTTATTCTGAAAGGATGGACAGCTCAATAATTTATTTTTTCTCTCAGGAATAATAGAGTTTTCATTATTGTTTGGATATGAATATTAGTTCCAAAACCTTTTCCTAGCCAACAGTCTTCTGGAATTTCTAATCTGTTGTTTGATTTTTGTGATACTTCTTATTTACCTGTGGCAGAAAGTCCTCATTTGACTGTCTTGTCAGCTCTGGTTGCTGGTACTGGTGACATCTTTGATGAGTGCTGAGAATGGCACAACCTACATAAAAACATTTTGGAAAAACTGACAGCAATGAAAGACAGACTTTTTTTAGTTTTATAGAATGGTAGTGAAAATATTTTTTAATTTCAAAACAAAGCAGAAGCAAACAAACAGAAACCCCCTCTTCCATCCCCACCAAATTAAAAAAACACCACCCCAAATCCAAATAATTGCATTGGAATAAGCGCATGAATGTATTTAATATAATAGTTTGATAAATCAACTGAAATGTATAGTTATTTGTTTTTCCAATATACATATGAAAAAAAAAAAGTTTTTTTAGAGATGTTGATATAGGTTATTACAAATAAGATGCTGGGAGAAGTCCCAATCAGATAAATTTACCAGGCAGGTAAAGTGTCCATCTCCTATGCTGCTGAGGTTCAATGACTTGCTCTTCCATCTATCTCTCATCTGTATTAGCTGCTATTTAGGAATAGCTATTACCATTTAAATTAATGAATTTTGTCTTTACTAGCAGCTATCAAATTTAACCAAGTCCTTGTTAATCACTGAAATATCTAACTTTCCACTTAGCAATGTGTGACAATAACTCAGACAAAAGCACACCAGAACAAGATTAAATGTAGCAGGAACAAAATCAGGTATTTCTGAATCACAGAACATTTTGTACTGGGACTGCTTTAAAATCCAACACCAGCAGGTAAGTGTATGCCTCAGTCCTGATGTAGTTTATCTCCTCAGCAGTCTGGCCTGCTATTCACATCTGATTTTTACATTTGTTTTTTGTAAGAGTTTACCTCCAGTCCGAGGTCTTGCCCTTACCTTCAAAAGACTCCAGGCAGGATTCTCAGACCAGCTGTAGACTCCTACATCTGAGTGAGTCATCACAGGCTCACTGTACTGTCAGAGAAGAGAAATAGGTGCTTGGTGACAGAAATCTCATCCTGAGGTCAGTGCCTAAAATAGAGCAGAAAAATCTTGCCCAGCAGTGCTTATTTCTTCCTGTGGACTATATTTGGGTAAGATGAATTCCACCCGCACACAACTGAACTTCTGCAGCAGAGAGAAAAAGTGGTCTGCAGACTCTAAATATTAGCTGGATTATTACAGAAGACACCCTACTGCAAATATTTCCCCTGCTGGGGCTGACTAAGTAAGCAGACAAGTGATGAACAGGTTACAAGACCTAATGAATGTTGGAGGAGGTGGTGGCTTCAGGGAGAGCTGGATGAGAATGTACAGGACGTGGCAATGTAGAGGGAGATAGGAGCCCAACTGCTTTTCCCAATTTGGTAATCTGCCATGCAGCTCTCACTTTATCTAAGCATGAATGTACTCCTGTTTAATGTAAAGGCTATATTTAATAAGCCTGTGACATCAGCATCCTACTCCTTTTCTCAGAACAATTAAAATATTTCATATTAAATCTGTGCATATGTTGCTCCTAGTTATCTCTGAGATCACTTAGTACTCTGTATGATCTGAAAATAACTGTTTGAGACATTACAGGTGCTGGTTTTTATAGTACAGAGTCCTGCTGAGGATAGAGAATTTTCACATGAAATCTCTTGTTTTTAGGATTTTGTTCTCTATCAAGTCTATCAGAGAGTGTTTTCTGACTTTTATGGCAATCAAAATGTGTTTAGTAATAAATTTTCTTTATACTATCTCTTGTCAAAAAGAGATGGACATTCCTGGGTCTCATCAGAGGAATATTAAAAGCCAATACATAGGAAATTTCCTTCCTTACTTAAACAGCTTCTGGCTATAAAATAGGGTATTACTCTTTTTTGCACATCCACTAGGGGCCTTTTGTAAAAGAATGCTGCTGTTTATGAAAACATGTCAATTTAATGATTAGGAAGGCATCAGCTTTCATTCAGATCAGATCAGAAATAATGTACAGATTATTTAATGCTATATTGTTTTGCAGACTTATTGAAACACTGTAGTAGACTGAGCTTTCTAATGTCATTAGTATTAATGTAATTTTCTGCTCTGTTTGTTTGTTTGTTTGTTTGTTTGTTTGTTTGTTTGTTTTTTCTAATAGCTATTGGTGCTTAGAGCTTTATTATCATGGTTGTGCAATCTATGCCAATGCTAGGATTTTAATGTCTTTTTACCATTGTACCACTCTACCATACTTTTGGATGAAGGAGAGTCATGAGAATTAGTAAATGGTTAACTGATCATAATAAAGTTTTCAGTGATTTAACTGATTCTCTTCTAATTTACAGTGACAACACTGTCCCTAAATTTTACTGTCTTAAAAAAGTTATTTTGACCTGTGTTGCAAATGAGTGGGTTTGGCCCCTTAAAGGATCACCATGAAGTTGATTGACAAAAAATAGGTTTTAATAGGAATTTATGGAAGTACAACTTTAACAGACCTCGATGACAAGGTTCACTCTGCTATTCTATACAGATGAAGCATGGATAGGAAAATCTGACTGGAATAAATTTATGATTATTTACATTGAGGCCAGGGATGGAAAAGGGTAAGCGTGCAATGGATACTGATGCATAAATATAAGGGTGCGAGAGTCAGAGATGTATAAGTCTTAATTTGTGCACAAAGGTACCTATCAAAAACTCATCTCAAGTTCAGTGAAATTTATCAATTCATCCCTTTGTGTTTCTCATCAGGCATGGCTTACCGCTTGAGGAATGTCCTGTGGGGTATCAGCCTAAGGCTTGTCATCAGCAGTGGTTTTTCAAATATTTCCAGACAAAGGATGTGTGAGCTCCAAGAGCTGTCCCACTCCCAGGGAGGTGTTGGTGCAGCCTGTGGTCCAGGAGAGCTCAAAGGGGCTCACTTAAGACAGCTGGTAAGGGTCTCAAGAAGATTGGTTTTAGTCCTCTGTAAAATCTCCATCTTCAGATTGGTGACTACTGGAATTTACAATAGGTTTGGAATTTGTTTCCAAAACTCCAGTAGTAACAGTAAAATGGATAGAAAAGCCTGGATGATAGAGCAAAACAAGCAGTAAGATCTCATCTCATCTCATCTCATCTCATCTCATCTCATCTCATCTCATCTCATCTCACTTCTACCTGTTCACAAAAGAGTTTCCTAAGCTTGCCAGAGTAAGGCCACCATTTTGATGGGAGAAAACCCATTGTAGAGCAGGCACTCAGCATTAGCTAGAATTTGACTTGCATCCTTCTCTTGGTCTACCATTCCATCTTCTAAACCCATCTTGGACTGATGAATATTTTGAATACTATTTTAGCACATCTCATGTCCTCCACATACAACTCAGAGCTCAGCTACCTGGCTCCACACTCAGCTCTTCCTCTCAGCAACTTCCCTTGTGGGTTCCTGACTAGTGGTAGTAATCTCAGCAAAATTGGTGATTTGTAGGTTGGTCAACACTTTGTGTACAAGAAAGATATTTCTGTCACCATGGTGTCTTCATCCTATTATGCCTTTAATTTGTGAAGACATGGAATGGCAGAATCTACTCAGGTAAAACTTGCAAGTTTTCTTGCTTGAAAATAAAAGAAGTTTTCAAAATTTTTTCTAAACTTCAGTGGGTGTACAAACTTTCATCAGGTGCATCTCTTCTTATTGCTGAACTTCAATCAAACACAGTCCAGATGTCCAACAGTTAAAGCATTAAGCTGAGTTTAACGTCTAATAGGAGAGAATTTTCTTGGCAAGTACAAAGGAGCACTGCCTTCAGTGATGTTTCAGTACTGGAGACAGGTAAACTAATCCTTTCTTTACAAGCAGACTACTCTGAAAATAGGCCAGGTCCCACTGGGAACAAAAGATGCTCCTAGAAAAGTCTTTAATTAGACAACTTCAACTGCTCTACACAAATGTCTCATTAAAGTTACACTATGATCAAGCCTGCTGATGCATCAGACAGACATAAACACCTCAGCTGAAAGCTGTGTTTTCTATGGTTTATTCTCTGCATATTGAAGAGACTGATTATCTCTTTAATCCAAACATACAGCCATTCTTCTTCATTGACAGCCCAGTCAAGTGCCTATTGGAGTTAACAGAATATTTTCTAATAAATTAGAAGGACTCAATAATTTGGATGAAGCCCTGAGAAAGTCTAATACAGGACCAGCAAAAAAACCCTTCATAGCACTTAGTTTATTCATCTCAGATGTAGGCACAGCTTGCAGTGCCAAGTCAATATTTGACAATGTTTATATGCTGATGATAAGTCTGATATTTCAGAAAGTAAGGTCAAAGTGATGAAGCATGGGAGAAAGAAGAGAAAACATGGTAATTACGTTAATTTATTCTCTAATTTATTCACGGAGTTCTGGATTGTCTGCCTTTTTGAAATACGGCTTACAAGTGAAAGTCAAATTATTTCTCCTGAAAAGAAGATTACAGTGATTAAGCATTAAAATCTTAGCTTTTGACACTGATTCCTGATATTTCACTTCCTATCCCGCAAAAACCTGTCCACTGAAAACAATAATGGTTTGTACTGGGCACAAGACCACAAGGTAGCCCTGGTTGGCTTGCTGTTTTTGTGTCATTCACTGTGAGATTGCAAAATCAATTTTCCCCTTTTAAGACTGATGGTATCAACTCCTGGCAGTAGCTCATATCTAGACTGTGTTTCTTTCAGCAGGAAAAGGGAGGCAGACTAGTGATACTCCTCCCTGCACTTTGGCTAAATAACTCAGCAATGCTAGAGAAATTTTGGTTTTCAGTAGAGAAGCCCTTCAAGGCCAGTGATATGCAGTTAAGTGAGATATGGCTTGCTCATACTATAAGCCTTCCTAATTGATTCAGCACCTCTTTGGAAAGAATCTTGACCATATTAAAATGAACTGAGGGAAATGGGAGAGAAAAGTGAAGCCTGTAGCTGAAAATGTGAAGTTTTACTTTAAGATATTCTCAGAGAAAACATATGATTTTAGTGTCAAGTAAGGTAATCAAAAGAAATTTTGAGAAAAGAGTTTCATCTGTAGTTGAAGAGGAACAAAGAAAGCTCATTATAGGTATATGAAACTTTCTTTTTCATAGGAAACGGTTCAATATTTTATTTTTAATACAGTTACTTCCACACTATCTCAAGCCTTTATCTTTTAGGGACTTACCAGAGAGTTTTGATGTTCAAGGCTTGTTTTGAAGCTCTCTGCGCTGCAGTTTCTGTTATGGATCCTGAGGACCGACAGATGCTCTGGTTCTTCTTGGTGCAGTGCCAGCAGTGGCAGCAGGTAGTGAACTGCCCTGCGTGCTGCCAGCCCAGATGGCATGTCCACACATTAATTGCTTCTCAAGAGTCAGTCCTCCTGAGTCCACCCATTTGTTGCTTTCATTGACTACTGCCTTGTCTCATTAATCAATGTTTGCTTCTGCAAACTTCTATAAAGCCAGTCTGCAGAACTGCAGCAAGTAAAACTAGATATATGGCTTCATGGGGCATTGAAGTTCAAAACTTAATGGTCTGAAAAATAAGGATGACTTCCTAACTTTTACAGTTACTACACTGGAGACTGAACTGCTGTCTCAGAAAATGACTACAGAGCATTGAGGAACTGGAACCTGAATAACTGATAGAAATACTTGGAACTCTCCTCCCAGATATGTTCTCTCTCTCCATTCTCACTGTGCAGATTGAGTTCCTGCTATAATATTATAATTTAAAGTTGGGAAACATGTCCCTTTTCTCTAGAAACATGTGTAGAGAGTTCTGGTCATTTCACTTCAGACAAAAGTAGGAAGAGTTACAAAAAGAAAAAATAAAATAAAAACAACCAACCAACCAAACAAAACTACAAACAAACAAAAAAAACCCCAAAAAACACCAACAAAAAAACCCAATTAGATTTATCTGTTCCTTTTCAGTGGCAGTTTTTGCTTTAAAGACATCCAACTAGAATGCAATTCTCATTATCTGCTTTAAACACTGAAGCACCTGCTAGAAGTCTTTCACATACTCTGGACTTTTGTTTTTCTCTATGCTCATTGATTGTCTCAAGACACACTTATCTCCCCACCTCAGTTTTTCTTATATGCTTCTGAATAAGCCATTTTTCATGTTTGCAAACACTGAACCTGGCTGGCAGCAGATAGGGATACACCTAGGAGGGGGATGAACAGGCTGAAAACAGGCTCTCCCTCCCCTCCAACATGCAGCTGCAGCACTGTCCTGAGGACAGTAAGAACACAAAGTGCAGCACCATGGTTTCTCTTTGGCTCCCTTGCTCTAGAAGGTTGCTCTCCTATGGGGCTGTTTCTCTCCTGCTGCAATGCCTGTCTGCTCTGCTGCCCCTTCTGTGACTGTGAGGTCTGGGGAAAATCACCTGAATTCCCATCGCTTCCAGTAATCACTTGGTCTAGATTACTTTCCCTATTGACTTCAGGTTCTGTACATGCTTTTCCATGTTGGAAGAGTGTTATGTGGAAGGAATTGGTGACTGTGAGTGCTTTTTTGTTTGGGATGTTGGAAGAAAGATTATGGCATTGAATAAAAGGAAAATGGCTGCTGATGACTTGGTCGTAGAGTCTTCCCTCCCCTCATCTTCATAAAAAATTATTTTTGCCTTCTCAGAAGAATGACAAAGAGATGGAGACAAGAGGGGTCCTTTGCCAGGTCCTCACAGTTCTGCTGGTGAGCTTTCTTTCTATTAAAAACTATTTTTCTAATAATCCACAGAGTCTCTATTCTTCTTTCAAGAACATTACCCTGACAGAAGTTCTGTTCACCAATAGCTCTTTAGAAAACTGTTCTCATATATCTTAAAAATGTATCCCTGAGAATTCACTTTGATATTACACCTCCAGAGATGCCTGCTGTGGCTCCAAGGTTTGTTTGAACTTCTAAAGAAGAACATGGAGCAGAGAAGAGAGTTTGTTCTAGCTAAATCGAGAGGAGACTCCATCAGTCAATCAGTGTTGTTTCCACAACTTCTGTGTGATACATCACCATGTGAATGTGGGTGTTTGCTATCTTGAGAACCATAATACTGGCTCAGCTCTGTCTCAGCTTGCTTACTTCCAGAGCAGGGCTAGGTCGTATTCAGCAAGCTTTGGTCCCCAGAGAGTTGCATCATGTCTATCTATACCCACAAAAGTTGTCCATCTTTACACCTGAATTGATCTGAGATAATTTTTCACGTGGAATCTGCTTTGTGTGTAAGAATATTTTTGAACCTCAGATATCTGCTGCATAGCTAATACCAGATCCAAGTGTGATGACTGATGACTGCAACCTGGGAAAGCCAGTTCTGGAGAGAAGGTTTCTGATGATTGCACAGGTCAGGGAGGTCCTTTCCTCTTCTCTCACTGCCAGAAGTACAGGTGAGACATAAGCCCAGAGTAACCCTGAGCCATTCTGACCCTCAGTTGTAGTTTGACCTTCTGATCTTGCTGGTGGAAGCTAGAGCAGCATTTGAGAGCTCTGAGCTGAAAGTGGGAGCAGGTCTAATAAGGAACACAGAAACCACCCCAGTGTACATCCATAGTGGGATTACAGGACCTCCCATGTACAGAGTCATTTAAACCCAGTGTATTGCTCTGTAAACTTCATTTGATCATATCCTTAAATGTTGGCTACCTTAAACCTCCTCCCTCCCCTCCAAATTATGACCTCAGTATGTAAAACCTTTTACTTAAAAAGGTCTCTCAGGTACATATATCCCTTCTGACATGAAGACATACTCTTGCTAAAAACAAGTGGAAAACCTGACTTGAATAAAGGAACTTGTGACTTTGTCTCTCTGAGCTATGCATGTGCAAAATCACCAATGTGGCACACACCAGAGAGTTTTCCAGCAAGAAAGGAACTTGGCTACAGCTCAGAGCCCTGTGGATGCCTGAGCCTTGGCTTCTGCTTGTGCCCACCTCAACAAATTTATACCTCTGCAGATGCAGCATAGGCTCTGTGTGTTAGGGTGACTGTTGATATGTCATATATTCATGTACAGCATGCTGAAAATGTATATCCAATAAAAGTATAATTGTTACAGGATACAGTGAAATGAGAAAGTCTTGTGGTATTGGGATATACAAGGACAAAAATACTTTCATAAGCAATTAAAAATAAAGTAAAATCAGGTGCATAGCACAATTCTTTTTGCCACACAATTTTTTTTTTCTCCTGTACTAATGTATCCACATTCTTGTTTAGCTCTGGGCAAGTGCTGGTAGAAATTTTAAGAGGAACCCTGGAGAGTTATTAACATTACCATGAAAAAATAGGATTTTCTGTCTTCACAGTTCCTCTGTCCTCTAGCAGGACCTTTTGCTGGAAATTAAGGGACATTTCCTGTAGCTTTCAAAGCAGTAGCATAGGCTCCCTGGAGGCAGAACTTAGGAAATAATAAAAGCCACAGAGATCATGGGACAGAAAGGGCAAAAGTGGAGTGGAAGAGGGGGGAAAACTTGCCAGCAAGATTGTTCATCAGCTCAGCTGGGACAAGTGGAGGGTTGAATGAAGAAGATCTGAGAGAAAAAATAAATGACTGACAAGGTAAATATGTGTTTTGATGTTTTGCCAAATGAGTGGGTGTTTGCAACAGGCTAAGGACAGTGTGAGAGATTTTGTAGGTGGTCCTAGGAAATGAAAGAGAGCCTGGGGATGGTGGTGAGAGGAGTGGATGTTCAGTGGTTTGAGACTTTATTGCAATCTGGGTAAAGAAGCAGAAATCTGAACAGGAATCTGCTCAGACTTCTTAAGGGTAAGTCCCACTTGTTACTGTGGTGGTAGGCAACATGATGGAAAAGTTTTTGGGGATCCATTTTCACTTAAGGGACTATTTTACATGGACATTTCAGCAATGAAAAAAGATTAGAAGTGAAAGCCAGTTGAGGGATGGAGAATTTCCAGTCCTATGTGGATTTCTTTTAAAAATTGGTAATTAACCTCATTTGAAAATCTCAAATCCTCATTTCTGTCGTGAGTTTTCCAAACTTAACTTTAAGTGAAGTTCAATTAGGCCTGGCACTGAATTGTACTGTGCTCTTTAGCCAATGCCTCACAGATCTAACAAGTCCCATCACATGGTCTTGGGTGATTTTTTTTTTTTTTTTTTTTGTTTTTTTGGGTTTGGTTTTTTTTTTTTATTTCTACCNCCATCACATGGTCTTGGGTGATTTTTTTTTTTTTCTTTGTTTGGTTGATGTGGCTTGGTTTTGATATATTAGTCTCACATGGTAGACATTAAAAAAAATAAAAAAATCCTTCCTCAGTTCATTCTGAAGTTTCTGTTTTGGGAAACAATTACATTAATTTTTATCCTCAGAAAACTTCCTAAAACATTTTTATGTTTCTCAGAAGTGGACAAATCCTTAGTATAAAATGGGGTGAGGTAAAGGGAAGCTGAATGTTGTTTCTAAACTAATTATAATACTTGAGAGCAGGTGCTGTAAAAACCGGGGCAGAGTTTGGCCCATTCACACTCTTGATTCCATCTCTTACTTCTAAAATATGCACCTGATATGAGATACATAATGCAAATTTGAATAAATAAGAGTTCCAATCTTATATTATGGCTCATGAAGAAAATAAAGATCACAATAGAAGAATGAAAACTCTTAAAATCCTGATTTAATGGGGATAGCTTTTGTACTTCAGGACAAAGCTTGGAAAGTTGAGTGTATTTATTTGCTGAAAGACATCTGCTGAAAAAGATTGGATGCTGAACAGTAATTCTAGGTTATTACTGCAATTCTGCGAAGGAAGGAAGTGGGAATTGACTACTTATTTTTCAGCTCCTCTAGACTAAATGAGAATGACAAGTACTGGGAAAAGAAACATGATTTGAAACATTGGGTGCTCTCTCATGGGAAAGAAGCAGAAATAATTGATGTCTAGCAGTAAGCTACTCATTAGGATGGACATGTGTGTTAGGGAACTTATGGCAGAACAACAGGATTTACTTCAGTCAGATTTTTTTCCCTCAGCGTATAAAAATATCAGCAGTGAACAAAATAGATCTGCAGTGAAGGCAACCCCACAGGCCACTCCTTAAGTGAGACAATTTTTTACACAAGTTTTCTTGAGAGCTAGACCATGGCAAGTTGGCAGAGCTATTTCTGTGGTCCCCGGCTTGTCCTTCACTGGGACAAGACTGTTCTCAGAGGTGAAGGTAGGAATACAATCCTCTTTTGTCATGCAGCATTGTGTTCATTATAAGTGTGGCTGTGTCTCTGACTTTTGCTCTGAGCCTGCCTTGATTATCTTTTATGTTCTTTTGTATCACCTAAGCCGTCCAGCTCTCTGAGGGTAAACATAACTTAAGGGGCAATGTGGTTACTGCTCCACTGCAGAGCAAAGCAGAAAATAAGTATATTTATTTACATAAATGTGCAGAGCCTTTTTTTTTTTTTTTTTTTCACTGTGAGGGATTGCATGAGCTGGGAACCAGGACAGACCCCTGTTTACAGCCTGTGCTGGCCCCAAGCTGGCCCCAGCCCCCAGCAGCCAAACCCTAGCAAGGGACATGTGCCTTCTGGGCCGTCACAGCATCTTCCCAAATGATGGAAGGCACACCATTACCCTAATGGCAAGCCAGTATAACCAGCTTTAAGGCAGGAGCTTTATTCCTGCTCTAGGGTAAGGACATAAGGATGAAAAAGTCAATAGGGCCCTTGGCTGCAGTTTCAGGGTACAGATCTTGGCAAGCAGGGATTTCATCAAAACAGCATCTTGGTTTGTAAACTGTGGAATTTGGTGATTGATGTCCAAAATTAAATCAGACTATCTCTTCCCAAGTGTCTCCATAAAGCTTTTCAGTAATTTCCCATCACGGAAAACAAATCAGTAATTTACTCGATTTATTTTCCAGAGTTCACTATTAAGCAGGGAAGAGTCCATAGGGAGAGCCCTGGATTTGACATCTGTGCACCCAGAAGGCAGGTGTGTTACCTTACCTGTGCACACACAGCCCATGGCTGCTCTGCTGCCTTGAGCCAAGCCCCTGTGGCTGCTGATGAGCCCAGATAAGGAAAGTGGCTTGTCCTGCTGCTACAGCCATCCCATGCTCTGGCACCCCACCCCTGCGGGCATTGAAAAGCAGAGAGAGCAGCCTGAGATCACAGCAGGCAGCATCCATGAGCTGTTGAACACACTTCCACTGCTGCCTGTCTAAAAAGGAGTTAAAGCACCTCTTTCATGGGCACAAGTTAAACTCCACATCGCCTGGGATTTAAGCTGACATCTTTGAGCAGAATCATGTCTGCAAATATCTGCATTTAAAAATGGCATACAAGTAGCCTTTACAATTTCTTTGATGCCTTCCCACTCACACATGCATTTTTGAAATCCAGGGAAAAACTTAATCATGCAGCTCAGGCAGTATAGGTACAAACTGGAACTTTGTATTTTAAAAACTGCCATAAATACATTATGCAGGTGTATGAATAAGCACTCTTACAGAGCTGTGATTGCTTATTATGTTTTCCAAGGACGTTATTTCTGCAGAAAGGTGGCAATTCATTCACCTCAATCTCTGTTGGTCTTTAATTTCAGTAATCATTATAATCGGATTTATTTTTGATCTTTTTCTGATTTTGGTGACTAAGCTGCTTGTAGATTGTACATATTGCTATTAACAAGTGTTCTGGAACCCTTTTTAAGATTTTAACTTTTACTTGTAAAGTTGGAGCATACATTCTTTGTGGACAAGACCATCAAATGAGGAAATCTCCTTGTCATTTTCCTGGTTTAGTAACACCAGAAACAACTGGATTTTCTAAGCTGTTGTGAGTGAGCATGTTAGTAATAGCTCAATTTAACCAAATTTCTGTTTTGTAGGAAACTTGTTCTCATTCTGACCAGAATGATTTGCAATGCCTTTGGAAATCAAAAAGGTCTGGGCCATTTCAAAAAGCATTATTCCCCATTTCTAGGAAATCTTGTATTGCATAGTTAAAATAATTTAGAATTCAGTTTCATTATCTTTTTGTTAAATTTTTTTTTAATGCAAATTGCTGCTGAAGAGAGTAAACATCCCAGAGTCAGGCTGAATGCTGAATGTCTTCTCTTTAACTTTCTTTTCTTGTGGTCCCAGAGGGGAGCTGTGGTGTGCCTGAGGAAAATGAGCATTGCAGAAACTGCCACTTTCCCTTCCCACAAAATTTTTTAGCACAGAGCAGGAGAAGTGCTGGGTTTTTCCATGATAGTAAGATGCTTTTATATTCTCTGCCACTAGCAAAGTGATGCAGTGACACTGAAGTGGGTGTCTCATAGGCTCAAAGGTCCTGAAGAGCAGGAGAGGACACTGGTGGAGGGAGGGAAAGCACAGTCTGCAGTCACAGATCCCAAAAAGGGAAGATGACAGTGAGAAATGAAGGGAGAATAGTGTAGCACATAGTGATGACACCTCAAAGAAAGAAAGAAGTAAAAGCTCCTGACACAAAAAAAAAAAAAAAAAAAAAAAAACCAACCAAAAAAAAAAAAAAAAAAAAAAAAAAAAAAAAGGGGGGGGGTGCAGGACAAAAGAGGCTTGGTTGATGTTAGTTTGAGGACATTTCTTGCAAGTAATAGTTTCCTTCCTTTTAGGAACCTGAACATTTCCATTATTCTCTTACTGCAGGGGAAGAAACTAGATTGTCCAGAATTATTCTCAGACCCCCCCAAGTGACCAGCTTGCTCTTGTAATCTCCTACAGAAACAATCTGTCCTCATATCCTCAAGAATATGTTAAAACCAGTGGCTGATTTCATCCTGATCTGGTGTCTCAAATGGAAGAGAATTCCAGCAATTTTTTGTAGAAATATGTAACCAGAGAGAAGAGAACTGGGGTAATAGATAGTGTCAAGTTTACTCCTATGTATTCTGATCATTATTCTCATGTAACTCCTCATCCTCTTGTCTTGTTCCTCTTCAGCAGGATGACTTTGCGAAGCATATTGCCTTTGCTTCAAAATTATACAAAGCCATGCAAGGCAAAGAATCTTTCAGTGAACAGCTCAACAAAAGACTGTCACAGTCCCATCCTCTGTCCCCCTACGCAGCCCCAGTGGTTGGGCTGAAATAAAAAAATGTCATAAAGCAATTTGTGATGGGCATTGAGAAGACAGAAATTAGAATTTGGCATATCCTTTGTGTTGTCTCTGCATTTGATGTGGGCTGCGTGTGTAAAGAGGATGGTGGCAGGTGAATGGAAGAAGCTGTACAGCAGCTCAGCTTCTACCTACCATGCAAAGCAGAGCTGCTGCACAGCCTCTCTGGGTATGGGGAGACACCAGGCCTGTCTGACTGTTCTCCTCCATTAAATCCACCTCTGCCCACTGTGATAGCTCTGCTTTTACTGACTTGTTGTGTCCAATGATATAAAACCCAGTTCTTGTTCTCAAATCTGTTGAAGCCTTTATTACTAGCCCCAACTCAACTGCCTCTTTTTGCAGGCATATTTTCTTCCAGAGCCAGCCCTCCTGTCCATATCTGCTTCTAACAACAGAGTGGGCTGCATGCTTGTACTTGCAGTCAGCCTGTAGCCTGCTTTTTTCCTCTGAGGCTTAGATCTTAGACTCTTCTGATGTCAGCCATTAGAACCTTCCAGTGAAGCATCCTCCATGGACACTTGCTTTCCTGTTTTCTCTATTCATCTTTAAATATGAATAGTTGATAATTATAGCTAAAAACACATTTTTGCCTTTTTTTCAGTTCACCTGTCCACAACATATTCACCAACTTTTTACAAAACTTTTTAAATCTAATGTAAATAATGAACACATGAGAATAAACCCAAGCATATCTCACTGTAGTCCACTTATGTTAGCATTTTTCTAGTTGTTGGTTATTTTTTTCAGGTTTACCTGAAAAATTCTGAAGTTTTTTTCTTTCACTTCTTATGCAACTAAGTTCTGTCATTTCAGGCTCATGCCATGAAAACTGGTACTGAAAGTATTGCTTTTTAAAAAGAACCCTCATTCATTAATCATTATGACATCTCATATTAACTAGTTAATGTATAAAGGCCTTTGGGCACTTATGAATCTGTCATTTCAGAAGACCTAAAATGAAGCAATAGCTTTTCAGGCTACCAAAGAAAAATTCACCAAGGGCAAAATTTAATATTATGCAACTGTTCCAAAAATATTCATTCTATACACGGAACAATACACTTTGTAGAAGTAAAAATCAAAACATGCTGGAGAATTTACATATGAAAGCCTGGCTGCTTTCTAGGCAGAATATCAGTTCTGTATTGACTCCTTCTCATTCTGAAGGCCTCTGCCTTGCAATCAAAGACCCCTTTAAAGAAAAATTTGGAAAACATGATTGTTAAATTTCTCAGGAGCTTTTTTAAGGTTGTGTATATGTATATCCAATTTATAGCAGAGCAATATATCATATGGATGTCTTTAATACATTTTTGGTAATCTGAGTGATACCTGACTGAAAAAGTAGACCCACAGATTTTTAAGGGGTTTTGTGTTACTTAATTTGAGTAAATTTTATTTATTGCCTGAGTGAATATTACTAGCCTGTAAACAAAATAAATCAGTTTTTGAATTTCATTTGAAGTTTTTCACCATCATTAGATAAAATTCCTTTGGATACATTTAATACACAAATACAACAAAAGGTATAAAAATATCCTTTGTCAACAAGGTAGTCACTTATACTAGGAAAAGGATGTATGACTAATTGTGATAAATTATTTGAAAATATTCAAGTTAGATGGAAAGACAGAATGTCCAAAGGAAGAAGAGAATAGGTGACATCAAAAAAATAAGCTAGAAGAGTGACCTGAGATGTGACCTGGTAGCACCTCATGCCATGACCACCGAGTCCTGTTGTTAAATTATTTTTCTGAGATGTGCAGAGCACCTGGTCACTACTTTTTTGTTGTTGTTTGTTCGTTTGTTTTTAAAGAAAGAAAAATACCCCTTTTGAACAAGTTTTCAGGTAATTGTGCAATAGCATAGGAAATGAGCCTGTGACCTCCAAATAGGGTGACCCACATGCAGGCTTGCTAGAATTTCTGTGTGCCTCTGCTGTACATTTCTGTGCAGTCTCTGATACTTGTCCAGGTGCATGATAAAGAGTTCAGTATGGTGTTACAATTCAAATCAATTATTTAGTCTGTGTGAGTCTTGAATTCATTATCTTGTATCTCCATGGAGCACAGGGGTATGGCTACATAAATAAATTACTGTAAGATAGGTTGTGCACTTAAAAACTATCAGCTGGTCCATGAAACTTGTCCACTTGCACACTTTCACTCTTGAAGAATACAGAGAAATTTGGCATAACTTCCTTCTCAAAGTTTATGGTTGGACCTGGTGGTCCTGAAGAGGCTTTTCCAACCTAAATGAGTGTATGATTAAAAACATGTGAACTACTTTTCTGGAGAGCTCCTGATAGAGGTTTTCATGAGGCACTTGACATGCTCTGTATTCACAGTGGTCTTGATGTTTTTATGACTTTGCAATGACTCCAAAAATGTGGGAAAGGGAGCGGCACAATGTCCTTACCCCAATGAATGATGTTTTACTTAATTCACAGCTGTCCACCAAAGATCTGTACTGTTAATGAGCAGAACATTTTCTGGCAAAAAAGGTATTCACAATTGACATCTTAAACTGTAGTTGATATAGCTGAAACTATATGTGAAGCTCATTTAATCCATTCCCTACCTAAAGATAGGGTCAACAATATCATCTTTCACAGAAGTGTGCCTAACTTTTAAAATTGCCTTCAGTGTAGAAACTGTGGTTTTTTTCAGAGTTTCTTTCCCTTTCACTGTGAGTTGAAAATCCTTGTAACTCAGAGTTGTAATTAGCAAGTTTTCCTGGTGTCTGAATATTCTTTGTCCTATTTTCCATATATATGAATAATAACACAATCTGCTGTTCCCCACCCTGCCCAGCCTACAACTCTTTTTTATCTTTAGATCCTTGCATTTGATAAATTTCACATACCCTGAATTTCATCCCAGTTTTGGACCATTGCATTTGTCAGGGTCATTATTAACTTGTTATCCCCGCGTACAGCCTAGGCACAGTCATTTCTAGCTTTGTATTATCTGCATTTTAAAGGGCTTGCGGAACATTCATCATCCAGATTACAAAGTGAAGCATTATGCAGGCTTCTGGAGAACCCTGCCTGACAAGCCTTTCCATTCTGTCAGTGAATCCAGTGAATAACTCACTGGAAAATGAGTAGCCAAACTCTTTTTTAGCATTTTCATTTAGAACCCTGAGAGTCTACCCTAAGGCAAAATTAATAGACTTGTAAAACCTGGATATGTGGTTTGTTCTTTGTCTTTTCATCCACAAGGAGTGATGATCCTGTTATACAAGGACTTTTGTTTGCTTGTTTTGGTTTTGTTTGTTTTTAAGAATAAATAAAGATTATACCTACTTAAATAAAGATTGTGCTATCCTCTGTGTTATATGCTCCTTGTTTTCTTACCAAGAAACATTTGGTGAGTCAGTACCTTCTTTACAGCTCTTCTTTTTAAAGATAGACATGGTATTTGGTTTTATAGAGTGTTTTGGTGCTAAAACTATTGCTGCTGAGTCTTATAAGCATCATTAGTTGTTCTGAAATTCCAGCCAAATCCAGCCAAGAGCATGTTGTTCTGTGCATTGGAGAATGAAGTGCTCAACTTCTGTGTTCCACTGAGCAGCTCAGTGAGCAGGAATGCTGAAAATTAATCTGTTCCTCTTGATTTACATTGAAGAACCTGGAAATACAAAATCTGTTTCCATCTGGATGTTGGCCTTTGCTCCACTGATAAGCATTACAAAAGTGATAAGAAAAGCGTTATACAAGATGGTGTTGAGATCAAATTAAAAAGTAAAATCTCTTTTGCCCTTCCCAGAATGGTTCTTTCTGTGGCAATTTTCTCCTTTCCTAGCTATGATTAATTGGTTTTATTCATTAGTTAAAGATTATTTTAACTCATTTCTTTCATATACACATAGACAAAAAGTCAATCCCCCTTCAGTATATTGAATAGAGTCTAGTCCACAGCTTACTGCATTAACCTGTGGTAGAGTTGGAAATAATCCCTTATTCTCACAGCCATCCACAGCTAAAAGTAGACTTAGATCTCTGGTGGAGTTTTTCTAAAATGAGTAATTATTACCGGGTATACTGTGTCTCTGCTCATTGACTAGGCTCACATGGCACTCTTGTCAGAAACAACAGACCATAAAACCAAGAGTTGATTGTGGCATATTTGGGTCACTTCAGAGGTCAATCAATTTTGGCAACTGAATTCTCTGAGGGAAATCTAAATCGATCGAATAGAGGCCTCTTTTACATTATTATTTGTTTCAGTATTTTGTAACATAACAGAATGACTGATCTTTAACTTTTTTAAAAATTTGTTCTTTTAGCTTACTCAATACATTATACTTTTGCCTTATTTATTCTTTTATTAGAATTATAATCAGGCTAATCAAAAGACATGACTACATTTCTTGTGTCATTGAAATTCTTGGTTTTTTTTCTCAAAACTTCATCTTCCCTACTCCATATGCCTCAACCTCTAAAACTCTCAAGTGGCTCCTTCAATATTTTTTGGTCCATGAAAACTCCCATACAGCCACCCTACAATGTTACAAGTCCTTTGTTCTTTCATGGTATATTGCTTGATTTCTCTTGTGTTTGAGTGGTAAATGTACTTACTTTTGATCAGCCCCCGGTCTAAACATCAGAATTATCATAAAACTGGTTTCTCTACAAATGTTTTAAAATGCTGACAGCCTTCTCCTCAAGGGCTATTTTGCATGGCCCTCCTTACAGGTAGTCCTCTATCATTACACTCCAGGGACTGGTTTATTTGACAGAATTGAACGAATGCACTGGGAAATACCACTAAACCCATGGTATGGTCTAAAAAAGTATTGCATTCCAGCTGAATTCATTCTGGTTTGAAGGTGAATGAAAACAGAGGTCATTATACAACCAGACAGAATGGTCCATATGGCTTTGGAGACCAGTTTATTTTAAAGGGGTTTTCAAATGTGTCTCATGCAGATTTTCTGTCTCTACAGCCAACACAAGCCTTTAAGAGCTCCCTGGAATTGTGCTTTGCTGCAGCAGAGCACAAGTCTCTTCCCCCACGAAAACATCCAGGGTCTGCTCCTGTCCATGTCTTCCCTTATGAGCTGTGAGTGTAATAACCTCACTTGCATCCCATAGTAATGGAACATGTTAGTTCTATTAGTTTAGATCCTTCTTCTTCAGATAGAGGCTTTTAGTGGATATTTAATAGAATCATAGAATCCTAGAATGGTTCGGTATGGAAGGAATCTTAAATATGATCTAGAACCAACCCCCCTGCCATGGGCAGGGACAACTTCCACTAAACCAAGCAGCTCTGAGCCCCATCTAGCCTGACCCTAAGTACTTTCAGGGATGGAGGAGTGTAAAACTACTTTATGACTTAAGGCCCTTGTTCATCTGTCCTACCAATATGAGTATGTAAGGATTAAAAGATGGCATTATTGTCTGCTATAAGTACATTAAGGAGAGATATGCAGCCCTTTTAAGCAGTAAGTCACATTGTGTGAAGGAAATATTATTTAAGCTGGAGGCAATGTAGGTATCAATGCACTGATGAGGTCAATTATTGCATTAATGGTTATCTGTGACTCTGGAATGACTTGCCTGGAGAAATACTGGAGACAGGAACCAAACTGAATTGCAAATGAGAGTTGAGACACTTCTTAAGCTGTTTCTGTGGTTGGTTTTGCAGAGGTGGGAAAACAATTCTTTTGGTCAAGAATACATCTCCCAGGTCTGTGTTTTTATTCCCAAATCCTTAGGGACATCAGAGACTACGATGTATTCAGGAAACAGTGGGGCAGTGCCCTATGCTGCTGAAAGTTTGAAGTTAGCTCAGTTTTGAGAAGGAGAAGAACTACATTGCTGGAGAACCTTTAAAGCCCTATTCTTTCTGTGTTTCTACATTTTTCTCTTTACAAAACAAAAATAAATATATAAGAAAGTTTTCTAAGGGAAAAGAGAATTGTCTATTTTTTTTTTTTTTCCCCCTCAAAACCAGCAGCTGGTTTACTGCAGTTTTTTGTTTTGATGTCATTTGAATAAAGGACTGCAGGCAGGGGCAAGAGTTCCCTGGGTCAGGGAGGAGAAGTGAGGGTGGATGTGTGGTATCATACGGCTGCCTGCTAACACACACTCCCACTCATGGGCTGTGCATGCTGATGGGTCCCAATAGCAAAGGTTTAACCAGGCTGACCTGGATCCCTGAAGCTATTTTGGAGGTGCTGAGTCAAAAGATAATATCATTTCCTGATATGCATTCATTTGATATTTTTTAACTTGGGCAAAATTCCAAACAATTAGTTTAGAGGAAGATGAGGTAATAATGTTGGAAGATGCAGTTGTTAAACAGCAGGAGCATAGATCTGACATTTCTACCATCTATGACAATAGCTTCTTCTCAGCCCAAGCTGAAACTAAAATAAGCATGTCTAAGTAGTCGGATATGTGTCTTTAAATTACCAGGAAGTGAGTAAGATACAATTAATAACTATCTCCTAGGGTTCTTCAAAAGGCAAGTTCTTGTTGAAGTGCATAAAATATGATGTGATGTTATGATGCTACTGTGAACCTTGGATTCTTTCAACAGAGAATTTGTGTGACTGTTTTAGCAGCATCAGGACTTCAATAAAACAACTATATTTCTGATTCGGAAGAATCCTGAGAAAATCTGTTCAGTATCTTTTAAAATTGTTCTTAGCAGCTGAAGGAAGTGAGTGACAGATCTTCAGACTTCTTTTCTAACAAAGTTTCTTGAGGAATGTTTTACTGGTGAACTTAGGAACTGACGTTTTCTGTCTCATGTATGACAATAAAAGATATGCCTCATACTTTCAGAGTGTATCATCAGTCAAGTGTAAGTCAGAGATGAGCTGCTCCGGTTTATTGTCATTCCTGCAATAAGAAACAATTTTTGAAGCATGAATTGTCCTATTTTAGTTTGCCTGATGATCATCTCTGCTACATTTGGGAAACTTTATGAGAAATTTTATTTACTTCTTCAAGAAGAGTAGATAATTTTGTAATGTCTTGGCAAGTAAACAGCATTTCATTATTTCTGCACTTTGTGTCATTACATCATGTTAATCCTCTTACATAGGCACAAATAATCATGAATTAAACACTGGAAAATAATGCGTGCTAAAAGACTATTCCTTTTGAAATTTTACATCAGGTTACTGATGGTAAAAGGAAAAGAGTTCTGCATACAGTGGGCCTGAGTTTCTAAACAAAGCCAATTTTTTAAGGACATTGGCTTTTAGATATAAGGAAAAGTGGGGTTTTAATACTAAGAATTGTCTAAATTTTCTTTCATATATCAGTGACTTGTCAAAAGATTTGAAGCGTTGGACTCTTTAAAGAACCTGATAATTCATTTCATTTCTTGCTCTTTCAAAATTTTTACCTAAACTGTTCATTCTTTGTGACTTAATCAGCTTTGTCTCACACGTGTGAATTACTATTTTCATGCAGATTCATAGCTATGAAACTGTTCTGATATAAGCCTTAATGCCTTTGAAATTACATTATTATGTGAACAGCTGTGTCTGAATAATATCATTGGAAGTGGAAGACCTGGTATCTCAAGGATTCGTTTTCACTTTGTCGTTTTCTTTAATGAAATCCTCCAAGGAGTGACAAACTCGAGAGATAAACAGCAATTAATAATTGACTGTGGCCAGAGGGAAGGAACAGGCGGTTGCACTTCATTGTACAGATCTAACAACTCAGGCACAACTTGGACACAGAATTGAAGGAATTGGTCACTGTCTGATTCTTCCTCAATTCAGTCTCAGTTTGGATAAAATAAATGTGTAAGAACATATACATGTCTTCAGAAGTCAATGTAAAGCATAGTATACCTGCAACCATTGTCTCATTAATACTGCATAGAGACTATTCTACAAGGAACATTGGCATTCTACCTCACCAAAATGAGATTGATTTTAATCATCTGGTGTGTAAAGAGAAAAACACCGCGTGAATTCCAGTCTGCTTCATGTCTTTTCTATATTGTTGAGTTTCATTGTGGCTTTCTTGTCTATATGTTGTTGCCCTAATTTGCTTAATGGAGTTTGCCACCAAAGGGAACAACTATTGCACTGTTTAGTTATTGCATATGCACATATGAACTCATGTGAATATGAGTGTCTCTCATATTCAGGTCCTTTGCAGTCCCCACTAAGGTTAAGTTAGCTTCCTTTCCTTATCTGGTCCTTTGATCTTGATTATTGAAGTTAAAGGTAGGAACCTTCCTGTTCCCCTGCATGGACTAAAAGTCCTTTTTAAAGCATGGAGCTCAAATCAGTTGAGATCCAAATCCAAAATGTTCTGCTTGAGTTATATACCATCTAGAATTGTCTTTTCTGCCTTTCACATTAAATCCAGATTTAGTGATCACATATTCTAGGTTCTTCTGACCCTCAACAGAAAATCATATCATAACAAGATAGACCTGCAGGGCTTTTGCAGCAAGCCATTCCCCAGGTCCAGTGGTTTGTATTGTCTTTCTTTCCTTAAGACCTGTCCATGTAGTTTTTTTCTATTAATTTTTAAGGTCTCCTCTGGAATGAAGAAAAAATTCTAGCACTCTTGACAGCTCCTCTGTTACAAGGAGTCCCACAGTATCTTCTAATATTGCTTCAGGTGATGCCATATACAAGCAGGTATTGCTTCACCCTGCTATATACTCTTTTCATTTGGTTTGCTTTGTCTTTTTACACCCCTACTCTGTTTGTTTCTCCCCTTCCCTCTGAAGCATATTTTCCTGTTGTATTTCTTCCTTTGTTCCGTCTTTTAAATTTATAGATTACTGATCTAGTTTATTAGTCCTCATGCATAAACTATTTGCTTTTCCCTATCCTTTTCACTTTCTTGAAATGAGCTATTTCCAACTTGTTATACCCTGCAGAGATGCAACTCTTAGCCACTTTTTACTTTGATTTGGGAAAGTATGCATGAAAAATATCTCTACATCTGAAAAAGCTGACTGATATTCTTGAACTATTCAATCCACATTAAACTATAAGCTGCATAGGCTGGGTAGCAGATGCTAATTTTCCTTTTAAATACACCTGCATTAAGTACTGAATAATAAGTAATTGAATATGTAATTAATGTTTAAAAGTCACATCCATTATGCAGAGTTTTCCTAGAAAACAGGTAGACTAGTTAGTCATAGAGCTCCACACAGGCAGAACCAGCTTGATTTCTTGTACAGTAGCAGCAGTCTTAAATTCTGAACAATCGAGAGTGCGTTTTTTTAATAAGCTAATGCATCTATTTCTGGTATTAATCTGGAATTAAGCAGGTGCTTAATGGCAAGAATTTAGCACTTTTGGCTTTTCACGGAAGTCAGAAACATGCTGGAAAAATATAAAAAGATCAGCTTAGCTCAGACTCTTTGGCAGGAATTTTAGGGTGAATTTTGCATCAGCTAGGGGCAAGGATTAAATTTCCACAAAATACAATATTTCTCACATTTGCTAACACATTTTTATATAAAAAATATATTTGCGTAGTAAGGACTATGCCATTTCTGGGCTATGAATAGATTCTGAACTTACACAATTCAATGCCTCACTATATTTAGTAAATACTTTATAATTTTTTTTTCTTTATAAGTATGCTGTTTCTTGTTCCACACACTTTTCCTTTTCCCTGAGCTTTCATGGAAATGCACTATTTATTTTTATTTGTCACAATTCAACTTATCATGCATGTGTTGAAGTACAGATACGCTGGAAGGTGAGCTGTCTCAAACCACCGAGATATCTCCTATATTCTCATCCTGTTTCAGGAAAAAGCTGTGCTCTGTTAAGGTAGTTTCGGTTTAAGTCAGCATTCAGAATGTGAATAGAACTGGAAAATATTGCTGATGACTGGAGCCTCAGGTGTTCCTATGACATCACAAAGAAGAAAGGGTGGAAAATGCATATTCACAGTCAGGACAGCAATTTCAAGTAGTTTAAGTCTGTTCCAGAGATGAAGAGAGGCCCTTTCAGGAGTCAATGAGCAGTGAAAAGATGTTAAAATCAGGTGAACTTTAGGTGTTTGAGAAAGCAGAAGAATCCATTAACCCCAAATTAGTTTGACTTTTGTGTTGGCTTTTTCTCGCAATCTCTGAGACATGCTCCACAAAAACTGTGGATAAAACCTTCATAGGTTGTATCAAGTCTTCAGCTGCTTTTTGGGTCTTGTTTGGTTTTCTTGTGTTTTGTTTGACCTTCTTGTGTTTTGTTTAGTCTATTCCTTCTTGTGTTTTGTTTAGTCTATTTGTTTTCTGGGCACTCTTCTGTGTTTTGTGGGGTTTTTGGGGGTTTTTTGGTTGTTTTTTGGTGTTGGCTTTTTTGTTTTTGCATTTTTGTTTCATTTTCTTCAGTTGGTTGGGATTTTTTGTTTGGTTGCTTTTGTGGGGTTTCTTAGTTTCATTTTTATTATTTTTGAAATTTTTTTATTTGTACTCTTATTGTTCAGTGAGTAGTGAGAAGTAAATTCTAAATTTGCAGTTAAAGAAATATGCTGGGAATTAAATGTTTCAATGTTGAACAAGTGAATTTGATCCTGTCTGAATTACCATTAATAAGCCACAAACTACCTCACAGCTTTTCTCAGCCTCTACAGCACCAGGAAGTTGATGGGGTCGCTGCTGGAATTTGTTATGTAAATTCCATGGAGCTTGGTGTGAGGGGTACAATGAAAGTGCTTTGTAATGAACTTTTAATGAAATGGTTGTGATTGTGTTGTAGAAACACACTGACTACATATAAAAACCATAAGCGTCTCTCTTGTGAAGCGACATTTTCAAAGAGGTAGATCAAGTAAGTAAACAGACATGAAAAGGTAATTTTGGGATCTTGTACAGTTGGTGTTGGTCAGGAATTTCCAGAGTTACTACAATATGGGTACTATCTTAAAAGCCACAAAATCTCCAGGCTCATCTCTTTGTAAATTTGCAGCAACTTGCAGTAACTATAGTAGTTGCAAGTGTAGATAATTATTCTTAAATATTTTTAAGATACAGTGGTGTGACATTTCTTATAAAAAAGTATAATTTAAATCTTTTTCTATCCTCATTCCCTCTGGATCATTTATATCTTTCCCCCCGTAAGTGCTTTGCTGCCATGTGGGTTACCTTTGATTCTTCTATCTATTCCTGCACAATGGATAGCAAGTTTCTCTCTATCTATCTAATCAGTCTATCTAATACTGATTTCTGCTGTTAGTCCCTACTGACTCATAAATGTCCATGGGAAAAGAATCTCACTTCTCTTTCATCTGAGAGCACCTTAACAAAAAGGAAAGCAAAGGTCATCAAATCCT
The DNA here is from genome assembly GCA_013396955.1 of Regulus satrapa. Classification (NCBI taxonomy): domain Eukaryota; kingdom Metazoa; phylum Chordata; class Aves; order Passeriformes; family Regulidae; genus Regulus; species Regulus satrapa. The sequence goes on along the minus strand of VWZN01001441.1, from coordinate 782,997 downwards.
TTCCCCTGCACCTGCAAGAATCCCTACATGGGCATGTAACTCAAAAAGATATGCTGAACATCCCGTCCCCCTACCTCTACTTTCCAGAGGATTTTCAATATCTTGCAACAGTCCTCAAATAAAATCCCTGACCTCTCTGACCAGCAGGCTTTGGTCCACAAAGTTACAACCCTAGACTGACAGGAAACGGTCGTTTTAATAGCTGCAGATAATGAAATTCGCTTTGTAGGACAGAAAATCTGGCACCTACCATTTTAAAACCAGTGGAAGAACGACCTCTTGGGCGGAGCTGTGGATAGATTACCCATTAGAGTTGATGACATTGATGACATTTAAATTCACTGTCCCACAGCTGACAGCAGAAAGCTGGTCATGCAAAGTAACCTAATGAGTATTTTGCCATCAAGCAACAGAAGGTTTTGCACCGCTTGATGGTGGTAAGAGGGGAAGTTGTTCATCTTTATACAGAGAAAGATAGGGAAGGTTTTTTCCTGTGGTTTGGAGACTCTCACCATGTATTGCTTTCAGCTTGTCTCCTTGCTTCTTCTGGAACTGTCCCTAAACAGCAAGAAAGATTATATTTTGACTATGAGTAATACCACTTCATCCATTACTACATCCATATTCTTAGTACTATTTACAGCCTTGGCTATTTTTTAATTCTTCCAATGCCAGTTTTCCAGGCACATTGATTAAAAGCTGATTATAATCCATAAACCTCTTTACCATTACTATGAGCCAAAAAACAAACAAACAAACAAACAAACAAA
>VWZN01001441.1:764149-782219 GCA_013396955.1 Regulus satrapa | reverse complement strand
AAAAAAAAAAAAATCATTACTTTCAGCCAAACAATGTATCTTTCACCGACAGTGTTCAGAAGAAATCTCAACCCTTCTGCAACTTTTGCCACATCCTTCAGTGTTTTCTACTAGAGCTTGAGAGGATGGTATGAAGTGTGCAACAGGCCATGAACCTTTGTAAATGTGCCTCAGAACTCAAGCAGTATTGATTCAGAGATGTTATCCTGCTAAAGGATAATGTACAAATCAAAACTTGATTTTGCACCTCATTGTCTCTGGCTGTTACTTTCCTGTTTTTTGAAAGACTACTGTGGTATCACCTTATTTGTAGTCATCTTTGTTCTTATTTCTCATTGAAAAAGTGACTACTTAATACATGATGTTTCTAGAAAAAGAGAACAAAACAGGTTGATATTCAAAGATTTTATTTGGTAATGATGCTGTCAATGATGTACAAGTAAGACATATCTGAATTTGTTATTTAAAATAATTTACCCCCCCTTGCTTTAATGGACTCAGTAGGTGACATATTCAGATTACATTTCATTTATTGAAATCTTTTTGGTTCTACTTATTGCTTTAATTTCATCCTTCACCAACAGATACTTGCTAAAATTTGTTCTTCACATCTTTAAATTGTTTTCCACCTTTTCTCATTACCAGTGTACTTCTGCAAATCTCCATTTGCAGAATATACTGAGAAACCAATATAAGTTTGACAGAAAAAGGTGTCACTGGTGGAAAGGGGAACATATTGGAATCTTTACTAAGATTGTCCCTTTTTATTTTATTGAGGATTAAACCTTCATAGCTGACTCCTCAATTCACTTATAACAGCATGAGCTGTAAATGTACAAAACATCCTCAAATATTCCTTTAACTGTTAAAATCTTTGGATTCCTGGGATGGAGGTTTTAGTCTGAGGTTCCACATTATTTAGACACCCACTTGTAGCTGCAGATGGGGTTTCATAAGTAAAATGCCATGTTTCTAACATCATCATGCCTGACCTCTGAAGTCAGTGGAAGTCTTACATGGCTGAACAAAATGGCGTGATATAATCAATTTTAAAACAAACAAACAAACAAAACCAAAAAAACAAACAAAGAACCCACAAAAGGACATTCCTGGTTTGAGTAAGAGATGGATTTCAAGGTAGCATGAGTTAAGGAATTATATCTTCACTAAAAAGCCACTCTGGCCACCATCCTATGGTGACATCCCTGCTGACACAGAATTCAGCCTGAAAGTGGCTCTGGGGCTCTAACCTGCAGTCTCAGTGATGGAGACAAGATTTCAACACTCCTGAGAACCAAAAACTTTCAAGTTGAATAGAGAGCCACAGTGTCATTTAATAAAAACTGATTATTTTTCAGTAGTTTGTTTCAGTACAGGTATTTTGTTTTGAAGAAATAAATGATTATGTGAGCAGATTAATAAGTACAAAAACTGGAACCAACTAATTTTAATAATAGAGAGTTTGCAGCTCAGTCATTAAATGTGCACTATCCTAGGTTTGAATTTGCATTTCTTTGCCTTTCAAGTAAAAAAGAAAAAAATCCATTATAATATCAGATTTGCTCATTTCTATTCAAACTTGAAGTCTGGTAGGACCATTGTGGTCACCTACTCTGATTTCCTGCATGAAAAACAAAAATAAAATACAAGCAACAGAAAATTATCAAGTAATTCCTGTTATCAAGCTCACAGACAGCAGAGACTTTATTTTTCAAAGAATGAGATGTAATCTTGATCCTAATATTACAAGCTGAATGCATAAATGAGACCGAAAAAATGATGACTTTTGTACAGCCATATGACTAACTCATTACTTCCACTGTAAATTTTTTGACTTTGAAACGTTCATTTGTTCTGTCTATACATTATAACCTGTATATAAATTACACTTCTCATTGTTTCTGACAGCTGAAAAATGTTTTGTCAGGAAAAAAACTCTCCCCACTCTACTCCCAAATTTTTTTTTTGCCTGCTGATTAAGAGGAAGAAATCATTCCATTGTTGCTGATTTTTATTAGATTTTTCTTGCTGAGGAAAAGAAATTCTGCATAGAATGCTCCATAAAATTTGCAGGGACTGCTTTTTTTCATAAACATCTTTATGCCTCACTTGTCTTTGGTTATTAGACCTGATGGTTAAATACAAATGTGTGTTGGATGGAGAGTAAAACCAGAGTATAGCAGTACCTTGCTTTTAAGCACCTATTCCAGAGATATCACCTAGAGTAGGCTGTAACATCTTTAAGTGTGTAATTTGCATACATATATATCTATATCCATATCTATCTAAATGCATATATTGCATACATATCTGTGGTCTATGGATCTTTTCTATTTTCTACACAAAACCTCTGAGTCTGAAAATCTCACAAAGCTGGTAGGAAGATGCCTGAAGTTAGATACCATGAAAAAACAGTGATAGGAAGGTCACTGAAATCCTTTATTTCTTCAAATCTTAGCTTGACTCAGGTCTTCAGTAACCTGAAATCCATGCTGATCTCCCTACCATATAAATAATAACTCTTTATGGTTATTTGCAGGAACTAGAAAAGGATTGAATGTTTTTTCTCTCTATTTTTTTTTCCCTAGGATGTCTTTTTTATTATCCTCTGTAGCTGTCTAATGGGAACAACTCTAATAGAGTATATATAGCTTTATTGTCCTTATTCAGTCTGAAGGAGGAACACACTCACAGCTGCAGCCATCCAGAGTGTCCATAGGAAAGGTACAATTATGGGATGGGGTATTTCCCACCTCACTATGAGTGCTGTGCAATAAAATTTTCTGGAAGGAGAAAGAAATGGAAAATGATAATTTTATAATTTGCCTACCATATGAGTTTAAGAGGCTAAGAGCCCTTAGTTTGTGTTCCTTTTCAAAGTTATTTGAAAGATGTGCTTCTTACCTTTGTATCCAAAAACTCTTGCACGTGTTTTGAGCCCAGGCCCACTGAACTGGTGTGTGTGTATCATGAGCAGCACACTTCCCCATCTCCTCCAAGCGAACAGTCTCACTGGCCCCTTCACACTGCTGCTCAGTCCTAACAAACAGCAAAGAAAAATATCAATTCGGCCCTCATCCTTCTTGGCATTCTGATCTTGGTGTATTTTACTGTCAGTGGCTGGGTTTTTAAAAGGTTTTTTGCTGAGGAAACTCAGCTGCCACAGCACTCCATCTCTGCAGGTCAGGGAGGGTGAAAAGACAGCTTAGGTTCCATCCAGCAGCAGGCAGATGCTCCCCAGCATCATCTGGGGCATCATCTGTTTTGCAAATAAATACTTACCCCTATTCTTCTGGATCACACAGCTCTTGCAAGACTGGAAATTTTATCTTCTTGAGTTTTTTGAGATACAAACCACTTTGGGTGATAGAAATCTCACAGCATAAAGAATTTCTATAGATTTTTTTTTGAAAAGTTCAAAATAGGGCAAAGGAACATTCCTTTACAATTTCATTTGCCTCCAGCTTGGAAGGAAATGGCAAACTGATGTGTCCTCATTGCAGCCTTACCCAAGATACTAAATGAATGCACAAGTGTTCATTTGTTCCTCTTTGCTTGAAATTCAAGTAAATTAGCAGATTAAATTCTTCTCTAAAGAAATATGAGTCCATGTAGCACTAGATTAAGAATTAAGTGTTAAGAATGATAATAAGCTACTTGACAGCACATAGCGTGTGATTTTCAGCTACTGAGTGAAACTCTGAGAAGAAGCAGGAAAAAAATTGAAAATTGGTTGGGAATCCACTTTGATGGCAAATACATTAAACCTCTCCAGTCAGCTGCTATACACCATCAACTTATCCTGAGGACAAGTCAAAGGGAGGGCTGGCTTCCCTGCATGTTTATGCCAGACAGAAAGGTTCTTCAGGAGAGTTGGCACAGAAACCCTGAGTGTATCCAGGGCAAGAGTACATCTCTAACCCTGTTCTTCAACTGACTTGATACATTAGAACCTATAAGACACAAGAAACTAGAAGAAACTAACAGAAACTACTGGGTTTTGGGTGGGTTGGTTTTTTTGTTTTTTTTTTTTTGCTTTTTTTTTTTTTTTTTTTAATAATATAAATTAGAATGGGTAGTTTAAGAGTGGGCATGTTTGCCAGCAGTGGTTTTCCTTGAGGTGGAGCCCACCAGTTTTTCTTCTGAGGGGTAAGGGACAGTGTGTTCTTTCTCCCAAATGTGGCTGAAATGACAATCAGAATTTTCATCCTGGGGTTCCCCTGTTACAAAAAACCTATACATTTTTCCCTGTGGCTATCCAGAGTGGTCAAAGTTCAAAACTTTTCCTTGAATGCTGCAATTTGGCACAATGAACATCACTGCAACTGAATGTGCTTGGTAAGTACATCATGGTCTTCTCCCTTTAAAACATGCACTTCAAGAATCATAATTCCTGCAAGTCATTCTTTCATTAAGATTTTAAAAAGATTTTCTTTCTATAGAGAGCGTGGGAGCTGTATGGTATTAATGGCAATGATTCTTGGAGCCCTTTGCACTAAAAATGGATGCTCCACATGCCATCTTGACAGGGCACACATTGTTTTTAATTTCATCTTTGTAATCACCTTGAATTGGCTTAACTTAGTTTTGCAGTTTATTAAAGTATGCTGGAAAACACAAACTCATTTATCATTGAAAGGTATTTGTGCCTCAAATGCAAACAAATTCTGCTGAAGCTCAGGCTTTTGTATGATGTAACCATGCCTAGATCCTGCCAAGAAATCTTGCCTACGCCTGATCTCAACATGAGTCTCTGTGTCTGGCTGTTTTTTCTGTAAATAAAGTTACTCACTGGTGAACATCCCAGGAAAACTTGCTGTGCATATGTGCAGAGAATAGATCCTCTGGAGAAAAAGGGGGAAAATTAGGAGAGAACAGGTGATGACCAGGATGAGCCAGATGAACTGATTATGGAATAGGAGTTCTAGATTTCCTTTCATTCCAGGACAATATCCCATCCATTAGTGAACTGTAAAACTATATCTAAGAACCCAAAATACGATTTTATCAGAAAAATTAATCCCAAGAAACCTCCCATCAATAGTTACAGAAGCAGTGCCATGTTCTCTTGGATGAACAGATTGACTTATTTGTGTTGCTTGTGGATGTCAAGGAACACTATCATCTGGTAAAAAGGAAGCAGTCATACTTTATTGATTGTGAATTATTCTTCTAATTTCAGCTGAAGACAGAGTTTACACATATATGCCATTTCACTGAAGTCAAAAGAACCACTCAGGTGCCTGGGGTCATACACTGCTGTCTTCAGGAGCAGCATTTACTTTTCTGGGCTTTACAGAAGTCTCTAAAAGAGTAGATCCTTGCTCATGATTGTCCAGCAGTAAGAAGCCTTATTCAGATTGATATTCACCTTCATTAGGAATATAGGCAGTGCAAGTACGGAATGCGAAGAGCTCCTGCAGGCCATGGTCCAGAGCACCTCATTTAATTGACTAATGATTGCCTAACCTACATGCACTGAATATTCTCTCAGAAAAGACTGCCAGACAGAGGGGTTGGGCTGGTCCAAGCCAGGAGTTGAGAATACCAGCGTTGCCTCCATGACCTTTCAACTCAGCTCAGCACTGCTCTTGAGGACAGCTGAATTTGATACAAAAGAGCAGTAAATGAGCTGCGTGCCTTTTGTACTTTGAAGATGTTGTGTCTTGTCAGTACGACCTTGAAGCATCTATTTCTCTCTGTTTCTGTCCCACAGTGTGCCCCCAAACAAACAATATTTTTCAGACTTAAAATACAGATTTTGCATCCCCCAAAATGAATCTTAACTTCATCTGATGAGATGGCCAGAAAAAGCCCTTTTCTATTATTCTTTCATCATACAAACAGTCCAGTTTGTGATAACTCAAATTTCACCATGGATTACAAACTGACAATTGAGTAAGCAGCTTACTTATTCTTCTCCCTGACTACCAGTCAGATTCCTGCTGGGGGACATTGGCTCAACATTGGCTTGACTGATGGCATCCCACACAGGTTTTTCTTGCACTTGAAGACCTAAAAGTCAATGTTTGGAAACAAAACATCAAACATTGGACTTCAGTTTGGGTGTCTCTTTGAAGGTGCACAACCCTGATAGGAAACCAGGTCATAGGAACCCAGTGAGCCTGTGAAAATGTCTCTGGCCTGCACAACAGCTGTTTCCCCTCTACCTTCACTACCTGCACAGTCTCTGCATCCTGAAATTTAAATTTTGATTTGCCACATGCAGCTGTCTCTATTACAGCATCAACCCATTCATCCTCAGCAAGTGGGTGGACTTTGTTTCTCTATTCTGTGAATACCAAAACTGCAATTAGGCACTATATATTCCTATTACTCATAACTGTTCTTAGTAAAACAGTCACCATTTTCTTTTTTTACTTCCCTGGTTTTATTAAAAAAAAAAAATAAAAAAGGATTTTACAGTGGGGCTTAAACCTGACACTTATCAGCAATGGGAAAAAACAATACCACAAAAGGCAAAAATTTTTCCTTGATTCAAAAAGCACTTGAGGATACTTGTAGGTCTGTTATTTGGAGAATTTTATTAAAATCATGTCATTTGGAGCACACAGATAAAAAAAGAGATTAATCCTTGTATAAAATCCAAGGAATTGCAATCTTTTTTGGGAGTTTACTTTCAGTCAATGTGATTTTTCAACAGGTCTGATGAGAATGTGGAAGTCTTGATTCCAAACTTGCTGAAACAAAAGCATATGTTTCTAGTGATGCCTGACCTCTGTTGATGGAATGTAAATTATTGGTATGGTTAAACTGTTTCAAAATTGTAGTTCAGTATTTTTCTCTAATTCAAACTCCAAAGGTAACGTAAGTGAAGCAATAATATTTATTCCCCAGCATGCTATTCCCAGGGTACATTGTACTCATTCCATTGCAAAACTCTTCCTTCAGGCCTTTAGAGTTTTTCTAGTCAGTGTTCAACCATAAGAGTTTTCTTGGTGCAATTAAATAACTCCACAAGGTATCAAACTAAGGCCACTGTCTTCACCAGGGCTTTCCCTCCATATGTTGTTCCATGAGAGAATCTCTATAAACTGCAGTTCTAAATTACTAAGTTACTAAAGTTACTAAATTATTACATTGATTAAGTGCATTTGTGCAAATAGGTTTGATTCTTTGCAATCAGAGCAAGCAGAAAGGCAGATGGCTTAGGAGAAAGTAAAATCTTGATCACAGCAAAACCCTTTATTGGTGTCTGTCACCTCAAACAAGCACTGGGATGCCATCACATCTGCTGGGACATTTGAAGCTCTGTGGAGGTCTAATCAGTACACCCACAAAAATGCCAGTTTTCAGGTTATAAAGAATAAATTGGAAAGGTTCAAATAATGCTCTGTCATTCAGCTCAGTATTTTGTAAAGTGTTTGTGGTAATATGGTGCTGTGAGTTCTATTTAAAATTCATATTAGTGTGCATTTCAAGGTGACTGCATTTTTTTATTCTGAAAACTTCTTCTACATTACTTCATTCAGGTCTATAAACACTTAAGGAAAGCACACTCTAAAAATAAATTCCTTTTGCACTTCTCTCATTTAAATTGCTTTCAGGAAAATGCTGATATGAGGAGAGAGGCACCCACATCCATATGTTTACATTTATAGCAATTCTCGGTCACTTTTCTAATGTTAACTAGGAAATTATGTTATTTGAAAAACATGTAATTACTAACAGAGCAGCAGTTTGTCTTCATACTCACTGTGCTTATTAATGTTTATGGCACCTGCAAATATGGCACTGGGGGCTGAGGCACACAGCCTCAGACAAGGCAGTGCAAACAGAGGAAACATGCTTTTCTCTGCAGGCAGCCTCAGGTCAGAATGACCACACTGGGCTCTGCAGTGTGGGGGAGAAGAGGCAACACAGCATGAAAGGTGTGTTCCTGCTGCAGAGCCACACAGTGTCTGCCTGCCCAGCTCAGGAACATTTGTCTTAACAGGGTTACTTAGAGGAGAACATACCTTGCTCTGGACACTTCTCAGGGGACATTTTTTCCCCATCATTCACGCTGACAATTGTGTCTACATGAGGTAAATTCACTCCGAATGCTCGCTGGTGGAAGATGTGCAGAGCCAGCTGATGTCCTCAGGCGCAGGACGAGGTCGGAGAATGGGGCTCTGCCAAGGTCCTGGTGGATGTGAGGAAGAACATGTGACTTCAACCGTTTTTGGCATTGGGAATTGAATTGGTTTAATGCTAGAGACAACCACAAATCTTAATCTCTTTAGAAAACACATTTTTGTCAATCAGCTTTTTTTAGAAAAAATGGTCTCACTCTTCTCAGAAAAAAAAAAGAGAGCCTTTTATGAAACCAAGGTACTTTCTGTTAAAAAAAATACATCTTCCACCATCTTTGTCCTTCTCAAGCTAACTGTTAGTTGATTTTTTTATTGAAAGTGGACAGATATCTTGCGCAACTATGAATAAATCATGGGTCCTATGGGACCATGAGTCCATATAGATCCTATGGGTCCCCTCCTTGTGTAGTAGGTCTCACCTGGTCATACACCACCAAGAGAGGTACAAGGTGCTCTGTGTGAGTAGCTGCTGCCTTGGCAGGTTGTTGAGGTCTCTTGTGAGGGTCCACTGTGATATATATATAATTCAGGACAAGAACAACTTTGTGCACTTGAGAACTATCAGAGTTTGTGTGCTGTACTTAAAATATTTATTGAAAATCCACAAGATGTTCAATTCTGAAATGTAATTATACTGTTGGGGGGGGGAGTAGTTCTGATCAAGGCTAAGTCTGGAGACAGCACTTAAGAGGATATTTTGCATTGACTAGATGGTGTCTACTGTGCCTCAGTGAGAGATGGCTTTCTACAGTGCTGCAGAGTAGCTTGTTCTTGCTGTATGGCTCATGAGTACATCAGAAATACAAGGTAGTCAGCTAATTACAGAGCAGGTACAGTGTTATTAGTGATGCGTGGTTCAAAATGGAGCCATAATTATGTATGAAGATCACTCCAAGAAATACTTAATTGCATTACTTATTGCTAAAAACTTACATCTCCCTGCATGCTGCTGAGTGATAACAGCAGTTCTTCCCCACGTACTCCTGGGTCGTAAAATGTGCTAAATCTCTGCCAAGACAGGGATTGAGGAAAGAGTGTGTTTGTATCAAGGACTCAGATATAGCTCCTCAGAAAAATACATTTTGTTTAAAGATGAGTGGGACTGCTTACCCAATTTTTATTGCTCCAAAAATTTCCTCTCTAAAGAAAAGTTTCACCTTTTTTTTTTCCCCAACTGTGAAATATTTAAGATATGAAACAAGTTATAAGCTGCCGCTGATGTAAAATAGACCATGCAGTCTTAACCAGGGTTTTGAAAATTCTATGGAAAATTCATAAAATTGTGTGATTGTATTCACATATTCTTATGGTTTGGTGTAAATTCTTGGCATAAGTTTTTTTAAAAGAAACTAAAAAGTCATATCTTGAATTTAAATATTCTGTAAAATAATGATGAGCAAAATATATCCATACTTAATTAATTATATTTTGAAAAATGTCCTCTAATTCTTTGTTCAAGTTTCAACATTATGAAATATATTGAATTCTTCTATAAGAACCCTTGAGGAATTAATATAACCATATTTTTAGAACAACTGGGGGCTGACTTCCAAATTAATAATTTACATTTTGGGGGGTTTTAAATTTAAAACCAAAATAGGCAAAAATTCATTAACCTGTTGTAAAGTTTGTTTAAACTTTAAGAGATAAGAGTTTTTGTGATTGAAGAGGAAAATATTGTATATGCATAAGCTGGAGCATTTGCTTATTGCCTCTGGACCTGCCATAGGGACATCTTGTCTTCCAGATTTCCTTTTACCTGACTGTTCCCTTTATTTTTGATTCACATCTCTGTCTATGAACTGAATATAATGTCTACTTCCAGAAAATGGGGAACTTCTTTGGAATATGTACATATACAAAAGTATAAACACACATCTCTATTTACACCACAGACAGACATTCACAATTAGTGGCACAACTTCACTTGTTCTATTCTGGAAGCTAGACTGTGTCTTTAAACAACAGCCTGGGGAATGAAAACAAACAAATAGGCCATGATGACTTTCCAGATGCCTTTTTAAAATGTCCTAGAGGTGGGGAGAACCTCCCTACACAGCTGACAAAATAGATGATCCAACAGTGAGAGTTGCATCCTTAGATCTTACACTGTGGGCCCTGAGACCCCACATGCTGCAACCCAGAGTTTGCTCTGAGGGTAAAGGCATGCTGTGAGAGAGCCCTGAATTTTCTCACTGACTAGACTCAGCAGCTTGGAAAAGGACATTTCAATAAGATCTTGCTGGCACTAGCCTAAGGCAGGGAAAACACACCTCTAGCTTCTTATCAGATGCATTCATGGAAAAAAAAAAGGTGGGGGAAATATTTAAATTTCATTTTTTAATTATTTAATAACAATACACAGGAAAAAAAAATCTAAGCTACAGAGTTTCTTCTAATACAGTACAGACAGAAGTTAATAACAGCTTTCCTATGTTTCTGAAAATATGTAGTGTCAAGGAGTGAAAAAAATCAAGGGAAAATGTCTGCAAAAGGGAAGGGAAGCAGACTCCTCAGTTCACAGTACTCTACAGAGGTGAGCTTTTGTTGCACATCAGAGCCCTTATATATCAGTGCCCTGAGGAAAAATAAAAAGGAGGTGATTGAGTGGAGCAGGGAGGAATTGCATTATAAGAAGGACAGGAGCTGCACTATGAAATAGCAGTCAAATGTATAAATATGTGTGACTGTAAAGGACACTTCTCAGCATGCTGCTGTGGCCATGTGTTTCTTGGCATTTTCACAAGTGGGAAAGTGCTGCTTCCTGAACTGGCAATTGATCTGCTTCCCATTGTTAGTGTTAGCATGCTTGGGACTTTACAGCTAACTTGGTGGCTTTCCAATTTACAAAAAAATGCTTTGATTACTGTATTATTTAATCCAGATTCTGTCACCTTTAGTCATCTTGAATCTATGATTCTATGATCTTACATGGTATCAATTTAATAAATAGACTCATTATTTTCCTTCTGCCAACTTGCTCCTCATCTCCTTGGTTCTGGCTTTTCTTCCCTTATCACTCAAACCAGTTGCTTTGCCTCCTACACCCTGCCTGGCTGCCCATTTCCTAGGTAATGGTGAGACAAATTCCTGCTTTCAGTATCAGGGCCAGGCTTTACAACATCCCAGAGGATTTGTTAACATCTGTCTTACACAGTAAGTCAAGTTTTGCCCGAAATGCCTGGATGGGGAATGCCCTGAGGGCTGCAGTGCTGCCACAGCAGGACTGGGGACACTGCTCAGGTGTACTGTGGGCAGGACGGAGTGCAGCACCCTGCCAAAAGAGGGTTTGATTGTTTTTTAGAGGCAAAGTCAGTATGCATGCACTTTTAAAAAAAACATTTAGGATGGTCATATCTGGAAGATATTCACATAGGGATCATTAATTCTTTGGTCCTCTCTACACATACTTCTTCCTGTCTCTGACAAATTTCAGTTTCTTTCTCCAGACCAGGGAATAGAAGAACACAAGAAAATAAGAAGACTTTTTTATCACATCAAAACAATGCACATTTCCTACTCCCAGAATTTAGGCGATTCTTTTTTCTTAACAATTTACATATTTTCCCACGGAAATGCTCTTATGCTACTTGTCTCCAACTTGGCATCTAATAAATTTAGTTTCAACTAACAACAACAGAAAAGTCTTGGGTATAGTTAAGATTTTACTAGTTCTATTAAAAAGGGTAAGGAGATATAGTCTAAATAACTGTCTCCAATTAAGAAAGATAGGCAGAAGGTAACTGCCAGAGGCTGTAGGTCAATCAGCACAGCCCCACTTTCCTGCATGGCTAGGAGAAAAGCTGGGCTGCCTTACGTGCTTAGGCACACCAGGTTTTCGTGGTGGATTTATATCCAGCCAGCTTGGGTGCTATCAAGAAAAGCCCAAGAACTTTAAATATCAATAAATATGAAAGGAATAAATTATTAATATCTAGTGTAAGGAATAGAAAATTGGTAGCAACTTTGAGGGGGAAAATGTCAAGTTAGAGAAGCAGGAACATTTTAGCTGCAGATATTTATTTTCTCTGTGTATATGCCCTTTTCCAAACAGTTGTTTTTAAAAGACGGCTATTCTTGTTTTTAAGTATGCACAGCTCTTGCCAAAGTCTTTCAGCTGCCCTAAAATTTTCAGTGTCTACATAGCTACTAGAAACCAATGATGCCAAAACCTGGTCAGAGACACAGAAGGTTGTGCTTATTACTACAGCAAGAGTAATAGATATATAGAGAAAAATAGAATCAGTAAAAAGCTGAATTATAAAAAAAGTAGTAAAGACCTGAATTATTAAAAAAAAAAAAAAGTATTTTCAAAGGAGGTAACACTTTTCTGGGTGGATGATATGTACAAAGAGTTACGCAGGAGAATCCAGATTTAAGAAGATAATATATACATAGGTGAATTTCAAAAATAATTTTCCTGGAGACCATGAAATATCTAAACAACACAATGAACACTAGTTGGGAAAAAGCTCAAGAATTCATGGGTAATTTAGATCAGATCATCACCACCAAGCTGAGAGAATTCTGTTCTGTTCAGGTCCATGTGTTATGCCATGAGCCATCTCTGCTGCCACATGCATGGATGTCCAGGAGGCTCCAAAAGTTCCCAGTTCTATACCTGTCCTCTCAACCAGAGTACAGCCAAAAAAACTCTTCCTAAATTTAACAATTAATTTGCTCTGAAAGGGCCACAGCCACAAAACCACAGTGTGGCATGGGAGGAGAGGCACAGGCACCAAGGACATCACTATCGCCCAGAGAGCTGCAACAAGAGGAAAATTGTTAGGTGGAGATAAGCAGAACAACTCCAGGGAATAGGCCCTTTTCATACTGTAAAGCAAGACAAAACCCCTTTAGCCTGTCTGGCAGTCTGACCCATGTGGAAACTCCTGTTTCTGAAAGATTCCCTTTGGAAAGGACCACTGAGCAAGACTCCGTGCGCAGTGCAATGCAGTATAAATGTTTCCAGAAGCAGCATGAAAACCACTGCCAAGCAGTGTTTTGTCTATGTTATGACTACTCTTTTCCCTTGTTTGTTTATTTCTTCTGTTTCTCAGATGTGGTCTTCTACATTATTTCTGCAGGAAATAATGTATTCTTGTGCCTTTTATACATTGCTGAGGCAAACAGCTAAACTATGGACCCAATGTTTCCTCTATGCTTTCATTTGAACTGCTGAATTGAATGAGTACCTTTGAGGAATTCTACCTTTAAAAGAAATCAGAACACTGTACTTTACTGAGATATCTCAAGTCCACTGATTTCTTCTAAAGTTCAGTTTCATGTGTGCTAACTCTGTCAATGACTTCATGAGTTTTTATGGTCTTAATCCCAACCTAGAGTCCATTCCTATGAGAAGTGAAACCCCACAATTTGAAAGTTTCACAAAACATTTGTGGGGTTCTTTTTAGTTCAAGGGATACATTGGGAATGTGATCACAATGAGAACACAGCTTCAGAACTGAAATACAAGAATTATTAAACAGTGCTGAGGAAAAAAAAAAAACATAAAAATGCCATAAAAGGTAACTGTAATAAACACATATAAAATCCAGCAGAAATTAACATAAAAAACAGACATAGAACTTCCTGAAAATGGGGAGCACACAGCCTATAATTATAGGTCATGAATACAGATGACCAAGGAACAAACATTTCATTAGCACAAATTCAGATTTTAACATTTATTTCCATTTTGAGAGGCCTGAAAGTAAATGAGTCTTGAAAGTAAATGTTATTTGTGATTTTGTTTTTAAAGAGAATGTAGAGGAAGAGAACTTTACCTGTAGTAATGTTCAGGTCAGGTCAGTAAGATATGAGATTAAACATTAAATTTAATCAGACAGAAGAGAAGTCTAAATATCTATCTCCCTTTTTATCTGAGACCTCAGCCCCAGCAGAGCAGGGAGAAGATGATCATTCTACTTGGGAAAGCTAAAGAAAGAAAACTTTGATGACCTTCTTGCTTGAAAATCCTACCAAAACAGACAGAATCCTCACAGAAATTTTGATCTAGTGTAGTAATACTTTCCAGTGGTCACAGAGTCACAAACTCACAGAATGGCTGAGGTGGGAAGTGACCTCTGCTCAAACAGGACCAGGAAAAGCCAATCACCCAGGACCATGTCCAGATAGTGTTTGACTGTCTCCAAAACGGGGACTCCACTGCCTGTTTGGGCAACCTATGCCAGCGTTCACAATGTCACAATTTTTTAAAAAAATCATTATATTCAGAGGGAATCTCCTGCATCAAGTTTGTGTTTATTGCCTCTTGTCTTGGTGTCACTGGGAACCACTGAAAAGGCCCTGGCTCCATTTTCCCTGCACCATCCCTTCAGGTATTTATGTGTATTGATAAGGTTCTCTAAGCCACCTTCTCCTCAGGCTGAGCAGTGCCTGGTCTCTGAGATTCCTCATAGGAAAGGTGCTCCTGCCACTGTAACATCTTTGTGGCCCTGTGCTGGACTCTCTCTGGACTGTCCACATCTCTCTTGCAGTGGACAGCCCAGAACTGAACACAGCACTTCAGGTGTGGCCTCACCAGAGCTGAGTAAATGGGAGGGTATTTTGTCTAATGAAGCTCAGGATAAAATTTTCCCCCTTTGCAGCAAGGGCATATTGTTAGCTCATGTTCACCATGGTGTTCATTAGGACCCACTCATCTGCCCCTGAATCTTTAAGCACCTCTATCATCTCCACAATATCTTTTCTCTTAACCAAGACACTGAAGCTGGATGTTGGTAGGCACTCATGTCAAAACATTTTTCTGCTGCCCTGGGAACTTAAAGAGATAGAAAGTGATTACTTCTGCCTTCATTTCAAGACCAACCTATCATGCTGCCTGTGTGGTGCAAAGGGAACTTGGTGAAACTGTAAGTCCATTACTTTAATTGCATGCTGATAATGAACCGCTGCATGGAGGTAGCTATAGTAATTTTAAGATCCAGAGGGGTTTAAAGTTGCTCTTGCAAAACTATCTTCCTTTTAATCTCCTCCTGCAAGAGCAGCAGTGGTATTCAGCCAAACAGTTGTGCCCTGTCAGAGCTCTGACCTTAAATGCACTCAGGTAAGAGGGGATTTTTCTTTACTTTTACCCTGTTTTAACCCATGATGCTCAAAATTACCAGTGAAGCATATTCCCTACTGACACAGCCGTCCTGTGACATTACTGTGCAGTTTGCTTCATCTTTCCTGCAGGGACCACTGAAGTCACAACAATGTTTTCTAGTACTAAATGAGATACAAAAACACCTTTGATGAGATTTTTTTTCCCCAAACACAGACCCTAGTGATTATTACCATTTTAATAGCAGACGTGAAAAAAATACATCAGGAATAGTCACCGTTCTTCCTATGAGGATATGAAACATTATTATGGGTTGAAATGATTCCAGGATCCACTGAATAGCCCATTTTCTTCTTCTAGAATAGCTGGGAAGGAACTGAATAAGGAAACACAAGGAAGAATAACTTGCTCTGAAATATTGTTTCTTTTTTTGATACAAGAATGTTTTCTCCCAAGTAACAGTGGGACACCCATGAAAACTGGGTCCCTAAATGCCTTTGTAAATCAAAGTGAAATTGTAAGTGAAAGTTAATGGGTTCCATGCTTAAATATGCATGTCTCAGAAAATTTCCCTCACCAGCCATTCTAATATAAATGTGTGAAGGGAAAAAGGAGGATGTGGCATATTTAGAGTCAGTAAAGCATTTGGCAGTGCGCTTCATGAAATCTTACTGCTAAATTAATTCAGATTGGCTTGGATAACAGCATGGTCATGTGGGCTGGAAACTGCCTGGCAAATTGTAAAGACGTGGCAGTGATAAAGAGTTTTCCTTCTACTGTGTTGAAGGTATGTGTTGGGTGACATATACTGTAGGGACTACAACTAACAACATCTCATTATACTATGAGTATAAACATCTTCAATATTAACTGGAAAGGGAGACCCAAATATGGAAAGACTGAAGTATATATTTGGCTTTTCAGAGGTTTATTAATCTTTTTGAAGTCCAGAGATCAGAAGTCCCAAAAAGATTATAAATACAGGACTAAGAGATTAGAAATGAGATTCATTTGGACAGGGAATAAAAACCTAAACAAGAAAAACAAAATAATAGAACTCATCCAGTGAATTGAAAACATAACTTTTTTAAATGCAGTGAAGGAAAAAAGACTAGAAATGCATAAAGATTTATTGGCAATAATCAAGTGCAAAACCTGGCAATATGATGCAAGAAAAAGAGGAAACCAGTAACTTCAGAATGTATACACAAAGTCATGATATAATGGACTAATTTTTTTCTCATATTAGCTACTAACTGTGCTCATCAGAATTCTTTCACTACTACTGCTTGAAATCATCTTCTTTCTCCTATGGAACATGAAAAATCAAACGGCTCTTCTGTTGTGTGGTGGTAGAACAACAATTTGGACAGCGAAGCTCTAAGCCAGCTCTTGCCAGTGCAGAGATACAGAGAGTAGCAGAGAAGCCTTTTTTTCCCTGTGGCTCTGAGTGATTATATCATTCCTAAGGACTGCAGTGCTCATATTACCCCAAACACACCCAAGGAAATTCAGAGAATTAAAACAAACAAACTGAACTATGCAGCCAAACCTGCAGAATTTTCTTAAAAAAAAAAAAAAAGTAGTAGAGATTCTTCTCCTTGAAAATATTTAGAGCCATTTTATTCCATTACAGGATCACTGAAATACACTAAAAATCTTAAGTGTAAAAGTAAACATTAAAGAAAAAATTAAAAAATAAATATATTTGAGTTTCCTTAGAATGCAAAATATGTCTTTTGCAAAAAACCCCACAATCCTTGGACTAAGGAACATGTTGATTTAGAGTCATTCTACTTTCATTTCACTGTAGTTTTATTCTGACACAGCCTCATGATATGTCAATTTTTCATAAAAGATTCCCAATGTTAAATCTCCAGCTTGTGGTAAATCTTGTTTCTTCTTCAATGAAAGGACAGTTACTTACAAGATATTGCATAAATAGATGGGTTCTACTGACAACTGGTAACTGTAGTATGACATAAGAAAAGATATCCTATATATTTGCACTCTTATCAATCTTATTCCACCACATAGAAAAAGGTGTTACATCTATATCTTGGGAATTCTATAGCAACTACAAAGGTTGCAGCCTTTCACTATCAAAAAATTGTGCTGGCAGATGTTGCAGTGTGAACTTTTACTGGTAGGTGTTGGGGATGCTTCTTCTTCCCATTTAAACAAGAGGAGAAAAGTAGGTGGGGAGATAGCTGCAAGTGCTCTGTTTCCATCGTGGTGAAAGGAATGGACCACGTGGGTTCAAAACTAAATTAACGAGAAATGCTATGGCAAATTAGGTGTCTTGATCTATTAAGGCCTTCTTTGTTAACTTCTGACTGTTTGTTTCCCCATCCTCCACCCAAATCTCAACCATATGGTGACAGAGTATAGCACTTGCCAGTTGGCATGTGGATATTCATATACAGCTTTATTAAAAAAGAACCTCCAGGGTATTCAGCTTGACCAAACCATTGTGAAACACTTTTGGAACTGCAATTTAATCTGAAAAAAACAGCAAGAAAAAGGGTGCCTAGGTTGGTCTACTAATTAATGCAACATACATCTGTACAGTAACATCACTAGTGCTACTTTTTTTTCAGATATGTGGACAACAAACACACACATTGGCCAAATTACCAATTTGCTTTTAGTCTGGACTGGCAAAGCATCAAGGTGTTTTTTTTTGTTTTTGTTTTGTTTTGTTTTTTTGTTAATCATCATTCATTAATGCTTAGCCAGCTGAACTCTGAACAGGACACCCCTTGCTTTGCAGCATTAATGCTATAAATTGAATGTAATTAAAGGCAATCAATGATGAAAGAAATATATGCTAGGATGCTGCAGTTTATTCACAATGTCCCCCAAAATGTGCATTCTCAGAAGAAAAAAAATACTTTTTTTTTTT
>VWZN01001441.1:721987-753075 GCA_013396955.1 Regulus satrapa | reverse complement strand
CGCCGGCACCATGCGCGGGCGGCCGCGTCGGGCGGCAGGCGAGGCTGCGGTGCCCCCTTCCTCCTGCCCTCGCCCGCTCCCGGCGACCCGCTGAGAGATGGACTTGGCAGGCGTGCTGCTGGCGCTGCTCCTCGTGCTGGTGCTGGTTGTCTCTCTGCTCTCCAACCTCCTGGTGCTGCTATGCTTCGTCTACAGTACGGAGATCCGCAAGCAGGTCGCCGGGGTTTTCCTGGTGAACTTATCCTTCTGCAACCTGCTTCTCACCGTTCTGAACATGCCTTTTACCCTGCTGGGCATCCTGAGGAGCCAGCAACCCCTCGGGGGCTGCGTCTGCAAGGCGGTGGGTTTCCTGGAAACTTTCCTGACTTCCAACACAATGCTGAGCATGGCAGCGCTCAGCATCGACAAATGGATTGCCGTGGTGTTCCCCCTAAGCTACACCAGCAAGATGCGGTATAAGGACGCTGTGATACTGATGGGCTACTCGTGGCTCCACTCCCTCACCTTCCCTTTGGTATCCTTGTTTTACTCATGGGTAGATTACAACAGCGTTTACGCCTCTTGCACCTTACACCTGAAGGAAGAGACGGAGCGGAGAAGGTTTACAGTGTTCACCATTGTCTTTCACTCCACCAGTTTCATGCTGTCTCTGGTGATCTTGTGTTTCACCTATTTAAAGGTGTTGAAAGTTGCCCGGTTCCACTGCAAGCGGATAGACATTATTACCATGCAGACTCTGGTTTTGCTGGTGGATATCCACCCCAGGTAACGCGTTCGGACTCCCAGCTCCCGGTCACTCGCGGTAGCTACCCCGGGCAGAAGCGATATCCCTCCTCTCCAGCACCCTTTCCTGCCTGCCCCGGCCGCAAGGCGAGCGCTCCTGCCTCCAGCTTCAGACGCTGCTTACGGTGCCAGGAGCGGTGGCTTGTGCATTTGCAGCCTTCTCCGTTTAAATGCTAATCTGGCTCTACGGGTTATCCCGCTTGCCTGAGCTCCCTTTAAGCGGGAGTGGCTGCTTTGTTGAGTGCGATCGTCCTGGGGCTCGGCGGGGCCGGGGCTAACCTCCTTCCCTCCGGGCTGCCCTCCTCCTTCCCAGGGGATTGCCTTCCTCTGCCCCGGGGCTGCCCTCCTCTCTCCTTCTCTTCCCGGGCGCAGGGGCTTTTGGTGGAGAGAGTTCTTCCGCTCTCCCTTGGGCTCACGTCTCACCTCCTCCCTTCTTGCCTTAACACCCTTACTGCTCTTTTCCCTCTGTAGTGTGAAGCAGCGCTGTCTGAACGAGCAGAAAAGGAGGAGGCAGCGGGCTACCAAGAAAATCAGTATTTTTATAGGGTCGTTCGTGATCTGTTTTGGTCCTTACATTATCACCAGGTTAGTATCACCTGTCGGGGTGGGGTGGGGGACTTGGTGGGATCAGGGTGTCCTGTGATGTGCAGGAGGAGCCTGGGGATCCTGTAGCTAATTTTGGGGTGCCAGAGCCAAACGGACTCCCGGGACCAGTCTTGAGGGGCAGAGTACACAAACACACATGCACAAACACACCTTGACCCTCTGCACCTGCCCCACACACCCAGTCCTAGGGGACAGCCCCGACAGGACTG
Organism: Regulus satrapa; assembly: GCA_013396955.1. NCBI lineage: Eukaryota > Metazoa > Chordata > Aves > Passeriformes > Regulidae > Regulus > Regulus satrapa. The sequence goes on along the minus strand of VWZN01001441.1, from coordinate 751,477 downwards.
GCTCTCCTTCCCTCATCGCAGCCAGGTCTGGGCACCTCTGCCAAAAAACAAGTGGCTTTTAAGACAAATACTGGGAATTAATTACATGCCAGTGGGAGATAAAAGCAGTTTAAAAGACTTGCTACTCTTCCTTATTAGCACTACCTTAGCAATAGAGAGGAAAATAGACAGACTTTCCTGATTAGCTTAGGGGTTTTGTTTTTGTTTTAGGCATAAGACCAAGCTTGCTGCTATTGGAAGCTGAGTGGATAAAATATAAATTTGTCCAGGATGATAATTTGTCAGATAAGATTTCAGTTCTGGGAACATTATTGCCTGCAAATATTGCTAATGGTGCAGCACAGACTTCTGATGAGGTGTAAAAGTTATCTCCTGGGAAAAGCAATAATTAGATTCCTTAAATGTATAGGAAAAACCATGTTCCTAAACTGGACAGAATTATAGGCATCCATCGTGGTGGTTTGCAGCTTTTGAAGTGTCCATGCATCATTGTTGCTGTCTACTTGTGTAGTCTTCATACAATATATTACTATTATTATTATTTTTAAATCTTGCATAAGCCATATCAGCTGGAAGTCAGTACAACTACACTGAATTGCAGCATCCCAGCATTTAGCCTTTCATCTCTAAACTGAAATGGGCTACATCTTTCACAAGTGATTTTTAAAAATATTTCCCACTTTCAGAGCGTGTTCAAGACAGCCTTGAAAAGTGCTGTCTTGTGTTGAGGGAGGCACACCAGTGTGCAAAACCCCCTGGTGAGGGCTTCTTCAAGGTTGTTACCAAGCTGCCACTGTCTGCAGCCACAGCAGCTCGCAGGAACTGGCCAGCTTTAGTGCTCTGATCTCACAGACACACACAATAGGCCATTTATGGTCAGTGCCACTGCCCTTTTCTGAGAGGAGTAGGGGACAGGTTATGTCCAGACAATATTTTAAAAATTAAAAAAAAAAAAAATAAAGTGACATTTATTTCAGTACCCATTTACATATTGAAAGGGATTCCTTCCTGATTGTCTGGATAACTACATCTTTTTTCTGCAGTTGAAAGGATTATTACAAATATTAACATTACATCACAGAGTTAAAAGGTTAATTTATCATTGCTCAGTACATTTTGAGTCATGTTCTATTCACTTTTGCCATAATCAGGATGTAATTATCTTGAACAAAGTGACTTTTCCCATCTTTCTTCCATTTGAATCACCAAGCTCAGCAAATTCCAAATGTGGCTGCATTTTTCAGGGTGGAGGTATTTCTCATAAACTTCTAAAATAAAAGTTATTTCCTTCTTCAGACCTTGCATTTGGCAAACATGAGACAGTGCGTTTTCACTCCGTGACAAACTGGTATTTACTGAATCACTACAGAGAAGGCTGGGGGCTGGGTTTTGGAAATAGGTGTCAAGGCACAGCTTCTGTCTGTAACAGGGACTAAGCTGGTTCAGTGGCAGCAGAATGGGAAGTATTTGGGGAGGACATCCTAAGAGGCTCCTCAGAGCCAGCACAGTGCCAAGACAGCATTTCTTGAAAGGTGGTGATGGAGGTGAGACTGGAGGAATTGGCTGCCCTGCCTGCTTCTCTGTTCTTCCCTCACTCTGATTTTTTGGGGGGTGGCACTGAAGCTGTCTCTGGGGAGGCAATGTGAAAGCCATCCTCCCTGCTGTCTTGCTCTTGGCCTGGTGACTCAGGTTGCATTGTGAGCTCAGTATTTGCTCCCCACTTCAGAAATTTGAATGAGATTAGGCTCATTAGCAATATATTCGTCTGTTCACTAAGAAATGACAGATGAATTCCATCTCTTTTGTAACAGCACTGAAAACAAGAAAATCATACTAAGATGCATTCAGATGGGTATTTCTAAGTCTGACTCGTTTTGGCCAGACCCTTTATCTTATTAAAAACTGTGTAATTTTTCTTCTATTGGCTTCAGAAGGAAATAAATTTAGATCCATAATGTATTAGTGGGAACATAGCGATACATGCATTTTCAAGACTGAAAGATATCCTACTCTTATTTATCATCTTTATAAAAACATCAACTGTGTAAATATCAATTATATATTTCTGGTATTAGAATGATATGCAGGATGAGATAAAACTAAGCAATCACATAACAAGTGTCATTTAGTGTACATTTATTTCTCACATTTTATATCTTCCCGCTCTACCTATTTTCAATTTGCTGGAACTTCTCCTGAGAAACTTCAAACAGAAATCTTCTGGTTTTTTTAACTCACTTTCCATGGGAATGGTTAAACCTTTAGCCATATAAATAAGAAATTTTCCTGACACTTGTAGCAATGTTCAGTCCAAAGGATGTTAAGTAAACTTTCCTATGAGGAGGGCTGGAACAGCTTCAAAAGTCAACACCCTGCAAGTCAGGACTCTGCACTTTGGAAAGAGGACAGAAGGTTCTTCAAGCCTTGAGTAATCTTCAAACAGTGATGTCTTAGAGTACAGAGAAGGGCTATTTCATCTCCCAGAACATTTTCTTTTCTTCTGGGATGAATAGAGCAAAGTAGCATATGCTGGCTCCTGCAAAAGGTTTTACAAAAGATATACACAAAATTAAAATTTCTCACCCTCTTCTTTCCACCTTGCTGGAGGATTTTCCCACTGCACATGAGCTGGCTGAGACATTTGCTGGAATAGTCTTAAGGATTGCCCTCACTTCTGTGGAAAAATTGTTTAACTTAGTTGCAGTTTCTGCCACCATGATTAATACATCCCTCTCAGCTGAGGTGCTGAGGCCACCAATCATCCGTGAAGCGCAGAGCAGAAGACACAAGCCTGGACGTAGCTGACTGGTCATATAATGATGATAAAAGTGTTTCCTTGTTTTCTTTGGCCAATCTAGAAGTCAGCTAAATGCACACAAAAACTTCCATCCATGGCTAAGTAGTTGTAGGTGTGCTGCTAAGCATACTGCAGGATTGCAGGTGCCAGTCAGACCTCCCTGAGACACGGCCAGGCTATTCTTCATGCTACAGTGATCTGACACGGACCTGCTTTGCATCCGTGTTAATTCACCACAGCAGGGTAATGAAGATTCACTGGTCTGTGTCTGAGGGGATGGATTCAGTGACCTAGACCACGTTTCTGGTGTCATTTGAGAGGCTGCATGATATCCAAGTCCTTTACCTAGGCTGGCAGATATGCCACAGGACCTAAAGTAGACTTTCCAGGAGCAGTAGACTGATGCCAATGGGGTCATGTCCAAATGTCTCAAGTGTCACGAGACAGTTCTACTCAGGAAATTGAGGTCAGTGAGTCTGGGTGCCTCGACCACATGTATCAATCTCTAGCTTGCTGTGGGAGAGAGGTAGCCAATTATGTCACCGCAATTTTGACCACTTACCAGAACAGCTCAGTAAATTCAGAAAGTGAGCTATAAACTGCAGTATTCTGTTATTTTGTCTGCATAGAAGCATTGTCACTGAAAACAGTTTTTCCCTCTTTGCATAGTAGTAGGAATTGATTTTTATCTCCCCGTGGCCTTGCTAGGAAAGTTCTCTTTGTCCTTTTTGAGTGTGAGGAAAAAGTGCACAGCCCTTCACCTTCAGGGACTGTGTACTGTAAGAAAATAAATGTTACTTGAATTTTCCATAAGGCATGAGTTGAGCACTGGGCTCAGTGTGAATATAACACTCAATTGTTTCCATTCCTCTTTAATTTTAACAGGTTGATAGAGCTCATTCCTTTTGTTACCATAAATTACTACTGGGGAATTATAAGCAAGTGCCTCACCTACAGTAAGGCTGCATCAGACCCATTTGTTTACTCACTTTTACGTCAACAGTACAAAAAAGTTCTGATCAACATTGTCAACAGGATACTTAAGAGGGACCTGTATCCGTCATCGGGGTACAACAGTTCTCTCGACACTGAAAACGATTACTGCTTGCACAGAACAAACTGACAACATGGGAGCATTCTCCTTCCAGGGAGACAGGTGTTTGCTGCTGCTGCTGGAAAACTGCCTTTCTCCTCTCGTGCTGACAGTGGTGACAGTGTCTCCGGGGCGTGAAGGCTGCATTAATGATGACACATTTCATCGTGGACTTGCATAAAAAGGCTCTTCCCTGGTCGGCAGCCAAGCACAGTTCACGGCAAACCCTTGTCCCCGAGTGAACAGAGCTGGCTTGAGGGGTTTTAAGAGAGCCTTTTGAGGCTTTAGAGGAACTTAGCTCTTAATGTTTCATGTGTGAAGCCTCAGCAAGTCTCGGAGTGTTCCATATCAGACATGATATTCCAGAGTCTTCTGGGAGCACAGGAATCCCAACATGGGAAGGACAGGTCCAGAGTCGTCCGTGCTGCTCATGGAACTTGGCAGCCCAGGTTCTGCAGTTTTGAACATTGAAAATTGATCTTTTAATTGATTGATTGATTGTATTGGTGCCTCAAGTGAGTCAGCACTTTGAATCTGAGATTGTTATTATTATTATTATTATTTATTACTAGGCATCATGATTGTAACATAGCCTTTAGGAAGTGATACATATATTTGATATGCCAGTATTCTATCAAGCATAACCAAAGTCCACATATCTGAGTTACTAATATTTAGCACTTCAGTGGTATGTGACTACAATAACTGCAGCAACAATAATGAAAACATGTATGGAATTTAGTTAAATAGCACTGTAGTTCCATCACTGACCTAGTAGTCCTATTCAAGCAAGCTTTTTATTCAGAAAAAAAAAAAAATCTGTAGAAGTGACAGATACCGTTGTGTTTAAGATATATTACTTCAGAAGTTATTTGTTTTCAGAGGAAAAGCTAAAATATATTAATTCTTTTGAAGGGTATATAATGTGTAAAATATTTCATGCATTGGCTATATATGGTGGATTGTCATAATATTATACAATCTTTTCTTTAATAATGATCAATTGATCTGGTAATTTTAACTGGCAACAAGAGATGTGAGAAATATTATAATAGACTTGCTATCAAAAGCCCAGAAATATAAAGCTGCTTTGTTATTATATGTATTTTTTCTCTCCCATTTCTTTCTAAATTTAAACAGGTTTTGAAAAATGTGGGAATTATTTTTGAACAATATTCCTTTGATTATGAAAGACATTTATTAAAATTTAAGAATTCTATGGCATTCAATAAACAACTATTTTCTAATTGAGTACATAAGGGGAAAAGTAAAGCAATTCTAAAGTATATTTTAAGAAAAATAAAAAGAAAGATGACAGTAAAGTACTCTTATTTTTTATGTAACAATGCACTTGACCCTATAAGGCATTGAGAAGGCTATTTCTGGTCAAACCGAGCATGTGATTAGGCAAAAATATAATTTTCTTTGAAGCTAACAGTTCTATTTCCATGATGAAAATTAAGTATGCACTCAACTGTTTTGCAAAATCAGTGTTGAGCTGTCAGCACATTGAGAGGGTTTTTCCCACCATCCACAGTGAGGAAGGAGAATGTCTCGTTCAATCCCACTGAAGTCAAGGAAAGATGATGCTGCCTAACAAATACAATGTTCTCTTACCTCCTACTTTTAATCTCTGGGGCCTTTATGATGCTCTTTTTCTTTTCTTTCCCCCATGCAAGTACCTTAGGCCTCTGTGCTTTGCATCTATAGTTCTGCCTGTGTTTAAATTGAATGTACTATAATGGTTTTGTCTTCTTAGTAAAGTATTTGTACTCTCTTCAATTTTGTGTAAATACAGTATTTCAGAAAAAAGAAAAAAAGTTGTCTATGGAATCTTTTCAGTTTAAATGTCTTCCTGTCTCCCCATGCCTCCCCCTCTTCCATACTGCTAGAAAAACCTGATGTTTCAGTCTCTCATTTCAGCTGCAACATAAGGATCTGATAAGTCTCTGGGGAGTGGGAAGGATGCTAAATTTTCAGTAATTTTTAAGTCAGTTTTGTGCCAAAAAGTTTTAATAGCCTACAGTAGCTGTCCATGAATAAACATGAGCTGACTGATACCTACAGTTGTTAGCTTACCCTTGGTTTCCTAAACAAAATGGTCTTCACTTTGGAAAAGGAATATGTTACATAAAATTAAGTGTATTAAATTGTCACCTTCAAGACCTACAAATGAAATAATGCATTATTTTTAGAGAAAATGGTAGAGGAGGGAAAAAAAACCAAAAAAACAAAAAAACCAAAACAACTTTAAAGCTATTACAGTAATAAACTTTTTAAGTTAATAAGCTATAAGCCACATTTTAAAGGTCTTAAACAGAACCTAATTAAAATGCTACCTCCGCTATTAGGTTAATTAATGATGTTTACTTCTGTCAGCTGAGGGTGTACACTTTACACTACCACTCAAGCTCACTAAACATTGAACCTCCGTGGTCAGGTCTAGATAGAAAAAAAAAAATAAAAAGTTGAGCCTGCACTAGGTGTTGCAGAACATCTTTTAGAATTCATTTCCCCATGGAATTAGGAAGCCAAGATCCACAGTGCTGCAGACCAGAAGCTAAGGAAGGGCAAGGAGAGCTGTAGTGCTCTCAGTCCTGATTTGCAATGAAGCTTAACAGCTTTGTTTAGCATCACCAAAAGGCATCTCCCCCTGCTCAGTATACAGGTAACGTTTTCCTTTCTCTCTTCTACTCACCACCCACTCCCCACCAGAGAACGTCTTGCTCTACTTGTCTAACAAAGCAGGAAACTTTCAGTCTTGCTTTCACCCCCTTGGCTTCCTGACATAGGCAGAGCTCATTAGGTCTGTGCTTCATTCACCATGCTGTGGGTTATTCAGGGACAGGAGGAGCTAGGGGGGAATCACAGCATGTCCACAGTGCTCTGGAATGCTGCAAAAAGTATCCAAGGATTTACTGTTAGATATCTCTTACATGAAGGGAACATTCAGCAGAGCTTGTGGAATCCCTCTTACTGACATATTGACATTTTAGATAAAACAGGGCATACTCAGTGCCACCAGCAGGGTTTAGTTTGACTCAGAAGATTTCCAACAAGCTCAAGTGTGATTTCCCAAATGGCATCTTGACACATTGTTTCCAACTCAAAGGTAGTGGTCTAGGAAACTTCATCTGGATTTCCTGCCCAAGGGCCTGGGATGTCTTTGCTGAGACAGGAGACTGGCAAATACTCAGCAGGTGTGCTGAGGAGGTGGAAATGCCTCAGGGGTCAGCAGGAACTGCCTGAAACTGTGATCTCTTTAGCAGGAGGTGCTCTCACCCACCTGTAGATACTGAGGGAAAAGGATGGCAAGTTGGTAAAAGAGTGTGCACGAAAAATTAACTTGGAGCAGTAGGGCCCCCAAAAAGTTCCTGGGCTGCAGCTTTTCAGCTCCTGGTTACAATTTAAATTCACAAAGCCCTCTCCTATTCTCCAAACTTGTATTTTGTCTTCAGAGACTGGAGCTGAGATCTGCACCTCCCCTGAATTACATCCTCCACCTAATGACAGTCAGGGTATTAACTCCACAGCACTGCAAACCTTTAATTAGCCTTTGCAACGGAGGAGACATTACTGATGTCAGTCTATGATTTGGATATTTTCAGGAAAGATCCAGGATGGCATTTTAAATCTGCCTTTTCAGAGGAACAAATTGAGTCTGTGTATCTCATTTCATAGGTGAATGCTCTGTTATTCATTTATGAAAAAGAGGGTGACTTCTTAAAAAAGAAAATAAAGGTGTTTTTTTTTTTTTCAGGTAAGCTCTGAGACTGGCAGACTGAGTTTCTGAGGCAATAAAGTCAAAGCATTGCTTAGACTATATTCCCAAAAAGGTTAGTTATGAACCGGTTCCCAGCCTGGGAAATCCTGACAGGATGGATGTGCTTCACTACAAAGATGGTTTTCTTGGATGAGAACGTTAGTGTCTCTGAGCTTAGATGGCAGATGAGCACTGAGGACCTCGAATTCTGTGAATTTTGTCTCCATAGACTCCTTATCCTCCCTGAAGAGCAGGCATGTTATTCATCTGGGTAAATCAGCATCTAATAAACTTCTGCAAATAATCTGTGCAGCTCAGTGATTACTGAATACATATTTACCTTGTCTTAACGTGAGTAATGCTCCTATTGAACTGAAATTTCAGAGCTAATTGCTATGTTAGGCTTGTTACATGTTTAAATATGTTTACAGATGGTGTCTAAAACCTCAAAAGTAATTCCTAACTTAAATAGCTCTATGATTTTGAGTGACAATCCTAGTTTCTTAATACAAGTGCTTGGATATGACCAGAAACTGATCATGCTCTTTCTGTGGGTAAAATTTAAGCTCTTTAATAACTTCAGCAGCATTGGGACTTATTGAAAAAAAAAAAAAACCCAAAAAAACACCAAAAAAACCAACCAAACAGAAAAAAACAACCAAAACCAAATCTATGACAAGATATTCAAGCCCTCTATGTGAAATGCTTTAAAAAAAAAAAAAAAAAAAAAAATCAAACACTAAACACAAACTGAAGAGATCTAGTGTGAGTGGGAAGGTTTGACTACATCACCTAGAGGACATATTTTCTGTTGTATTTGAGGTGTTTTTCTTCCCCAAAAATAATTATGTACACTTGTGCAGATGGAATGAACAAGCAACCGTGTGTCTGTCTCAAAAGCACATAGCATATTTCAGTATTGTGAAGAGCAAATGGCTTCTTCAGTCTGGCTCAGGAGGACACCTGGTTTGTGGGAGGTGTTAATTACACAAGTAAATCAGAGGTTCTGCTTTTTATTTTTGGAAAGTAGTCCAATTAATATTTAATGGCTCAGCTGGAGACACAGCAGAGATGACCTTAAGAAAGGTTGTAAATATATGAATATCTTTCAGTACCAGAAGCCTGGAGGAGCAAAATGTCACCTGGCACAGTATATGCAGCTTGCTGCCTCTCTGAGCTGGAACTGCTTTTCCCTGTGGCTTGTGAATGGGAAACAGGCCAAATGACTGGTCCCATTTCTGCATATCCCTGATTTTTCTCCCTTTAATGTCAGATTTTCCTTGCCAGGACAGGAGGATGCATGATGCAAACTTGGTGCTTCTGCTCTTTTCTGTAAGTGAGCAATGCATGAACCATGAGCTGCTCCCAGCCAGGCTTCTCATACATTCTCAATGCAAATGAAACATATTGCAAAGCAGGTATGTTAGATGTCATAGGGTCCATATGGCTTTAAAGGTAGTTTTGAGTGCTAAGAACTACAAATCATTCCAGTCCACTGACATCACTTTTTAACTAGATGCCATAAAATATTATAAACCCTAAGTGAAGCACCTTCATTTCAGTGTCCAATCCATTATCACAAGAGTGCAAATTGCTGAGCACTTCACTGTGGACAGTAAAGATGCCAAAAAACACCCCAAAACATCTCATTTGGGACAGAACCTGAGTTTTGTTGTGCATGTTTTATCCATCTCACTGCATCCTGCTGTGTCATATACAGGTTTGTATCCAGCAAATTTGAAGCAAACTATCCAACTTATCTTTAAGTTTCCTTTATCAAATAGATTGAAATCTTCAAACACTTTCCAAGAAAGCTCCTCATGCCTAACACTAGAGTAGTTTTACTTAACCCACTTTCCCAATTTGACTTTTTTTTTCCCAACTAAGGCATAATACTCAAATTGTGTTTCAATGAAGCTTGACGGTAAGTGGCAGACTCATTACCACATTCTTTTCCCTTTTACAATTTCTGTCCTTACATATCCAACCCCTCTGCTCTTTTTGTTTGCAGCTGTCAGCCCTGATGCATTTTCAGAATGTTTTCTGAAACCCAATAAATTGCTCAGTGCGCTTGCTCCATGGCATGGGACTGGAGATTGGGTTTGTGTGATTTGTTTGTGGGCCTCCATGGAAATATTTAAACATGTATTAGGTCTTACATTTCATATTTGTCTTTTATCATAAGAAAGCAGAATGTTGATTGGTGACATGTGACCTTTGTGTTACAAAAGGCTGCTGATCACTCCTTGCAGTTCTTAGCTCAGACTGGCTTTCAACTTTAGGTCTGGCTTTTCAGCTAATCAGACCCTTATTGTTATCATTGTTAATGGAGCTTGCTTTAGGCATTTAAAATATCTTTTGGGCTTCTCACACAGTAGTCTGAATACTTCATTATCCTTTTATTCTTAATACCTTGCGGGAAGCCAGATAAGTACTAGAACTGTTATTCTCAGGACACCTGAGGCAAAGACAGATGAAAGGCCACACAGTCAGGAAAGGATCAAATTGCATGAAATGTGGTTTAGAAGACACCTAGGAATGGAAAACAAATAAGGTCATCCTGAATGTGTCTGTTGATCTTTTGCTCAAAGTTTCTTAGGCATTAAAAATGTCCTTCTCATAATGGTTAAGCATACCTCAGAGTGGACAGCAGAGCTGATTTTTTGGGAAAAAGATATTTATAATACAAGATTAGGATGTTCCTCCTCCTCTCATCCTGAGGAAATGCTGTGCCAGAACCATGCAAAAAAAGGGAGTGGCAGACACCTTTAATCATGAAACACAATTTCATATGTTGAGGTTACAGCTCCCTTTTGAGCTCCCTTTTGAGCTTTTCTAGATGAGGCTTCACTGTTCTTCTCTGGGTGTAAGAGCTCAGGCTGGGACCTCCCTTCATGGAGAGCACACCAAGCTAGGCTGGAATTGTAGAAGAAATTGGAGATGCTGTGTAGGAGAGGGAGCAGACTCCATGTACAGGACGGTGAAGTTCAGTGGGTAGGGCATTTATCACAAAGGAGGCATGATGCCTCTGCCTCTCTTTTGAGGGCTGCTTATATCCCATTTGAGTATTACATCTCACTCCTTTTGTTGGTGGGCATAAAATAAGTTTCCTGAATCAGAAAATAAGTCAAAGGAAAGATCTTTACTGCCTTCCATTGGAGGTAAGCCAAGACTTTCCTTGAAGGTTTTCATCAGTAGACTCCAAGTCTAAATTTTCAGAAATCTTTTGAGAAGTTCATGTAAGACCACCTCAGTGATGAAGTCTGCTTACTGAATGGATCACACTAAAGACTAAAAGTTACAAAGGAGATGCTGAGCAGACTGAAAACGCAGATGGTGTGGCTATCAAGGAGCCTGCACTCCAGTGCTCTGACAGCCACCCACCCTCTGAGCCCTTTTCTCCCTGAGATTCCTCAGGCTGCTGTGCACTCCTGCTGGCCTCTTCCTGATGGGGACCTGTGGCTTGCTGAGCACCTGCCCTCCCTCCAGCCAACTGAATGTGGCACTTGTAAGCTCCTTTCTTCCAGACCCAGAGGAGCACAGTGACAGTGGCTCTGAAAAGTGATTCAAACCCAGGGTATGCTCCTTCCTTATAAACCCCCTGTTTATTCTTATTCATAAATTGCCTCCTACGCAATTATTTTAACCTCTGGCCTTAGAGCTGAACAGAGACATGAACAGCATTTGTTCTTTGCGTCTCTGCCAGCCGGTCTTCCCTTATCTACTGTTGGAAGATCACTCAATTCTCATGCTTCCTCCACCTTTGTCAGCTTGTAAACTTTCTACTTGCCCTCTGGTTTCTCATGTCAGGTGAAATGCAGGCTATTCAGACCCTTCTTTGCTTGATACATCTTTATTGAGACGTACTCTCACTTTTTTTTTTTTTTTTTTTTAGGTTTTCTGTGTGGCTTCTTTGTTGTCTTTAATCAGTTTTCCACCAACAGCCTTTTCAGTTTTTAATTTTGTACAGCTGAGCAGGATTGCAAAATGCAAATTAAACAAACTAGGAAGAAAGATGTGCCTCTCACTTTTTTTTTTTTTTTGTGCTAAAGAAACAAGCTGATAAAGGAATAAACCCAAGAATCTTACTGAATCTACTTTGTCCCTTGGGATTACAGCCTACCAATTTCTGCAGTCAGTGGTACATAGAGAGTAATAATACGACTATTGTCACATTCTCACTTTCAGATAAAATTACAAGATATCCATTTATGGCTGAATCAAGGTGTTCAGCAAGAATTCCACATAAAAATAAAATTCTTACTGTTAGAGCTTCCATAAATCTTCCCACCTACTGTCCTAATAAGCATAATGAAGGGAAGATTGGATGGAAATGCAACCTACCCCATGTGGATGCATAATGGGCTTCTTCAGGCTCTTTCTGCAATGGCAGAATGTCTGTAATTGCCCTGGCACTTCAGAGCCTCTATGTCCAAATCTAATGCTCTCAGGTTCAGCCCTTGAGTGTCAGCTACGTTTTGATTTTCAGTTGATTTTCATATCATGATATGAAACCTGCAAAAAACCCAGATAAATGGATCCCAGGACCTGAAGCTTTGCAATTTCTCCCACTTTCATGACATTGATTTGATGAGCCCTGAGGATGGCTGTTTGGCAACTGGAAGCAGAAGACGATCAACATAAGGTAGAGTATGTAAATAGTTTACTCTGACACCCTGGCTTCCTCACAGAGGTTGGACTTGCCTTCTGGTACCATGCAGTTTACTCCAGAGAGAAAGAAGGAGTGATTCGAGCTCTGTCTAGCACAATAATATGCAAGGAAATGGAAAACTCAGGAATTTTTCTGGATATCTGTTCTCCAAATTTGTCCTGCTTAGAAGTGCTTTAAAGGAAGGTCCTGACTAATAAAGGTTTTGACCTTTATTAGTTAATAAATAAAAAAAAAAAATAAATAGTAATAGCAATATACAATAATAAATAAATAAATAAATAAATAAATGTACTAACAAGTAACAATAAATTTAAAGTAAAGTTAATATTTTTTGATGAGCCACTAGCTCTTTTTTGTTCCCTAATGATAGTAAAAGGTAACCCAGTGATATGAACCATTGAGGGGAGGTAGAAAAATGCAAATTCTCAGTTTCCACAGGGATCTCAGTGTCACAGTAGCTCAGATTGTTAATGGCATGACTAGAATGACCAGTCACAACCTGGGAGCTGCTAAAGGCCTTTCCTGAAGCCTTGTAGGCTGAAGAAACCTCTCCTATAGAGTTCAGTTTGATATGTGGATGAAAAGGCATTTCTCATACCTGTTCAAAATTTAGCAGTTCTGGATCTGCTCTTTAACCAGGGAAAGGAAACATGATGATATCAGTAGCACTAGATTACTTTACACTCTCAGAGGTTTTATTCCAGAATGGTGGGGTTTTAGAGAAGCAGGGAGGAGTATTTGACTAACTGATGGAGCTGTTCCCAGAGTTTAGCCCATGACTGGTATTGTTCTCACAGTGTGACCTGTGGCTCGTAATTAAGACCCTATGACTATTCCTTTACTCTCCCTACTGCCCCGTGCTGATTCTCTTGACCCTTCAAAGCTGTGACTTGGCCTGCTCTATCCAAGTTATTTTTTCAGACCCTTGACTATCAAATTAGTCATAATTTGGCCGAGAAAAAACAAATTCAACAGCTCAAATTATTTCTCACGATGAGTCAATGCTTAAGCTCCCATCCAATTTGTTACCTCTCTGCAAATCCTTTCCAATTTGTTCATGCTTTTCCCGAAATGGAAACACTCATGCCTCTCATGTCATTGGATGCACAATAGCCTGACTGAAAGATGGCACACAGCAGTGCTTGCAGGACTCTGTAGCTCTCTAGTGGACCCCAGGACAAGCCTTGAGGCAACCCTGAAAGTGACACAGCACCACCACCATGCCCTCCTCACACAGGACTTTGTGTAACCCATATTTGAAATAAACATCTAGAAATTAATGAGTTTTTGACAAACAGCTAGGGAAGCCAGGATGCTGCATGTGGGTCTGGCAGGAGTTTTGCCCATGTAGAGGTTGAACAACGCGGGGGTCAGCAGGCTGTTTGTGATGGCTTTGTGGGGCTGGGAATTGTGCTGCTGAAAATCCTGGCAGCACAGGATCCTGAATGAAGTCAAGGGCAGCTTCCAGCCTGGTCTCTGCCCTTTTGCTATCTCTATCCTGTACCTTTGGTGCCTGTGGGCAATTCAGCACATCTTTAATCTGAACATGATGAGTGGAGCATGCCTGAATACCACAGGCTAGAGATACTGTCTTCCAAGGATTTTCTGGGGAGAAAAAAAAAGATTTAAAAAAAGAAAAAAAAAAAAAAAGAAGAAAAAGATGGTTTTATATTTGATCTGAAGTTTTCATACAATTATATATATTTTGTAAATTCTTTGAATAAATGCAGAAAATAAAATTCAAACTAAAACTCCTTCTCTTTTAAAATATTCTCTGGTTTTTTTTTTATAGGCTGTGCCTATCTAAAAAGTTGTAACCTGATATAAAAAACAAATATTATGACATACTATCATGTCACAGATATTTAGTGTGATATAGATTCTCAGAATACTACTATGCAATTTTAAAGCGCTTAAATATCTTCTAAAGCATGTTACTTTGACTAATTTAACCCCATATTTCTCCTGGTGTTAAATCAGACTTGCGTCTCAGAAGTGAATTTCTGAAAGGGAAGTTAAAATCCTCAGAGCTGTCATGTTAGTATCATCTGAGATGGCTATTGGTTCTTGCTATCTGAGATGAACTCCCAGTTTTCTGGGAAGTGCCAGCCTTTGGACGGCCTTATTTTTCTTTAGAAAGTGCCAAGGATCTGCTTTAAAAGCATCAGGGTCTCTTAAGTATTTTCATCATTTGGTATCTACAAACTACAGTACTCCAAATCACTTTTTCAAAATGCTTCCCAGCACCTCTGTGAATGTGAAAAGCAAGCCCCAGAGAACTTCTTTTGAATGTTTTGGCATTAATGTTCTGTGAGACGGGGAGAAGAGATGAAGTGAAATGAGTCTCAAAATAGGACTGTCAAGTTCTTTTCTGGTAGAACTTACATTAATTTTTAATACTCCATCTGTGATCAGAAGAAAAGAAAGATCTTTAGTTCTCAGCACAGATCTTTTTTGAGCACACATTTTTCCTTGTAGCTGTTATATATTCAGTTCTATGATTCACTATCATATTTGTATTTTTTTTTTTTTTTACTTGCTTTATGGGAGTCAGTCAGAATCACCTTTGGGCCTCATCTTGAACAAAAATAGCAAAATGCATCACCAGTAACCCCTCAGCAGTAATCCTGCTTTGCTACTTTACATGTGGGAGTAATAAGAGGCAGCCTTTGAGAGGATAACAAGGTCCTTATGTCAGCTCTATCTTTTTAATGATTAAATTTAAATAATATTGTGTGCTATAGCAGGATCTGGTGATCGGTGCATGTTATTTTGCACATGTTCTCCTGGATATAGAATCATATTTATTACTGTTGTCCCTTTGTGGTCTCATTCTATCATCTGGTGCCAGGTTCCCTTCCAGTCTTTTGTATCATTTGTGCCTTTGATCATGGCTGAATTTTAACTAGATGTCATTTTCTCCTGTCATCAAAAGAAACTTTCCGAGTGGCTTCCTTTCTTACTGATTAACTCAAACAAGCACGGAGACCACATGAAGGGTAGGCTAAAAGGAAGGCATGTATCCAGTTGAATCTTTTGGGGATGGTAGGCTTCCAGTTTTAATTGTCTTCTTTTGCATTATGATAGGATCAGTTCAGTGAATCACCTGGAAGTGGTATAACCGACTCATTTTTTGGGTCAGTGGCTTAGTTAATCTGTGACAAGCCAGAAGATTAAAACAGAATTTAATTATCACTGACAGAACTTGTATTTAATTTAAATAATTTAAATAATTTTCAAGAGCTGCGTTTTTAACATGTATTATATTTAATCAGGAAGGAAAGATTTATCTGTGACTATAATATTAAGTGAGGGAAGTGAACCCACCCAGTCCTTTTGTTTCCAGTTTATGAGGAAAAACTGGGGAAAAGAAATTGGCTAAACACATCAAAAGGAAAAAAAAAAACCAAAAACAAAACAAAACAAAACAAAAAAACAAAAAAAAAAAAAGAAACAAAAAAACCCAAAATAAAACAGATTTTGAAGCCATTGTAGGAAATTTAATTTTTTGAGTATGGTGAAACTGGTTCACACTGAGGTTTACTGGAACATTATTCTTTTTCCCTTAGTGACTTGGTACAAATATGTACTTGATCAATAACAAAAAATAACTGGTAGAGGCTACAGAGAATTTTAAAGTATTTGAGACATGTAGGAAGTTGAGGTCATGATCCATTCTAGGTTAAAATTTTAGGGTATAGCGTGTAAGAAAACAGGAAAATTTTTTATTTTTTTTTTTTTTTTTTTTTTTCTTTACAGTCTCTCAATCAAATTTCCAGAACTCAGTGTTTATGTGTGGCAGTTTCTAAAGTGAGTTTAATCCTGTGGGTCATGAGGGGAACAAATTGAAAGTTAACAGGCACCACTGAAAAAAACCTCTCAATGAGAAAGCTAAAAGTTTCCCAAGTGTAATGTAGCTGTCCCAGAAAGCATAAAGAAATATCCCAAAATATCTGCTTAAGTGCAGAGCTCAGAATAGCCTGTGTATCTTTAGAGAAAATTAGCCATCTCTCTTATCCACATGCATGTGAATTTGAATTATAAATATTTGTTTGGAGAACAAGTCTGTTTTCCTTCTTTAACTTAGAAGCTAGAAGCTGAAAGAGAAACCCTTGTGGGCCTTTTTCCGTTCTCTGCTCTTACATTAGGCTCAATCCATTCATTGGGAGATAAAGTCTTGCAAAGACAGGTAGAATAGGGTTGGATATTTTTAAATATTGCTATTGCTTTGTAGGAAGTTGCTGATTTACTCCCTGTCTGTCCTGAAAGCAGTTCCTCTTCTCTGCCCTGTTTTGCAAAAACTGAAAAAAGAAGGAAAAAATTAAAAACCAGCAAATTCCATAGAATGCAATTGCTTGTTTCTGTGCAAATGAAAATATCTCCTGGATTAGTTTAAATTACTGTAAAGTCCTTAAGCCACAGCTACTGACTTTGTGCTGGAGCAGAGGTGATGTGCTTCCAAACACTTTCTGCCAGCTTCACTAGCACCTAGTAGCAGAGAGAATAACAAGCCATGAAGTAGCATTTTCATCTGGCCTCTGTCTGTTTGTCCTTCAGAAAAGTTATCTAGACAGCACTGCTTCTGTTTAATGTTCAACCTCCTCTCAGCAGAGAGAGTCAAAATAAAAAAAGAACCAGGTAAGGAAACCCTGTCTAAATATAAGACATTCCTCTGCTAAATTTCTCTTATGATAGTAAGAATCATGAGAATGCAAGCAAGTTAAATGTACTGTATTTAATCCCACTTTGAGTACCTGCCAAGGACATAAACCACTTTTGGTATTTAGTCCAGTCTGAGGATTTTTGGATTGCTGCTGTACTGTGGACTGCAGGCTAAGAGAAAGGTCAGATCACGAAAAACATAGTCAGTAATAGCAGCTAGTGAAATTTTCTGCCCTTATTGCAGGGATTCAAATGCAAATGATGGAACCCAGGTGATGTTGCATCTGCTTAAAGCAGTCTGGGATTCACTGGTTTATCTTTAAAGTTCTTCTAGAATTGGGGTGAAAATTCCACATTTAACCCTAAGCCAGAACTTGTTGTCAACTTCCTGAGAAGACTAGATTTACTAAAATCCAGAAATGAAAACAGAGAGGTTGAGAAATCCATCTATTCCCAACCATCCATTCCCTAATGACTGTGCAATTCCTGCTAGTCCCATTTGATAGAGTTAGCACACGACAAAAATATGAGAAGGACAAGTGATATAAACAAACTGCTTATAATGGGCTGAAAAAAAAAAAATCAGACAAGTTAGAAATGCTGGATGGCTGGAAATACTGTGTAAGTTGTAAGAGCAGCACCTGAACTACTGTTCACCTCAGAAAGGTGCAGGTCTACAGGGGAACCCAGAGGTCACAAACATGACAAACCTTCACAGAAAGACACAATGTTAAACTTGGGATCAAATCCCTTCCAAAGGAAGAAAAGAACAGGCAATCTAAGTTAAAAGTGAAATAACCCTACCAGATCTTCTGTTTTCCATACCTTAGGGGCATGCAAGCATGGAAACATTTATAGATGGTGGTGACAACCTGATAAATTTACCTTGTTTTTTAATTACCTGAATGTCATTCTTAGGCCTCCATCTATCCTACTTATGCTCTAAATTTTTTTATCCTGGTTTCAAATAGACATCCTGATTGGATGTAAAGAGTCTATGAAAGCTGAGGAACAAAGAAGCTTGCCAGCTACAGACAGCTTTATTCAGTTGATGCAGTGGAGCTTGTGAAGGATGTGATGATTGTGGTGTCATCGGGGCAATGAGGACTTGTGCAACTTCAGACAGAAGTGAGGGTGAGTCCCACGGTGGCAAGCACACACACATGGTTCCAGACAAGCTGGTTTGGCACCAGCACTCATACAGGTGCACAGAGCCCAGTCCTGCTGGAGGGACACCTCGATGACTGTTCATGCTGGTGAGAACACACATGCTCCCACTCAGGGTTCACAGGTATGCTCACACTCACAGACTCCTCAAACATCATGAGCTCTCAGGCCATGTCTGCAACCTGGCCCTTTACCCAGCACTGATCCACACCTCGAGTCTTTCCAGATAAATCCTCTCCTACTTGCCTTCTAATCCAGAGCAAAGCTCGCTAGGAAGCTACACCTGCACACATGTGGACACAGGATTGTGTTCACTTGGGAAATATAAACACATCCAGGTCTCTCCAGAGGCTGACATCTAGACCTTGCAGCTTACACCTCAGTCTCCCGGGTTACTGGCATCTTAACTGTTCAGCTCGCACACCTAGGTCAGAGAGGGAAATTGCATAGGAGAAAAAAGTTAAGGAATGAATATGAAAATAGATTGGATTTCAGTGATCAGGCACACGACTCAGCCAGAGGAGTGTACAGCCCAGAAGCCTATCTGCATGCAGCCATTCCTTTTAATCTCTTCCTCTGATTTTCCTGCTCTTGGCCTCCCTGATCCACACTGGTTCTTCCCTTTGCTCCTTCCCCTTAGCAGGCCATCGTAAATTTTGCATGTTCTGAATTAATGCCTAATATCCAACAATAATGACATTAGCCACATTTTATGTTTCTAATCACTGGCCAAGTTCAGCCTGACTCTCCTCAAGGCTGTGCCCAAATTGTTGCTTTAATGGTCCATCAGGCACTGACCAACATGTCCAATTTCCTGTCAACGTCTTCTTCATCACTTGGTTGTTAATTGTGAGGGTTCTGTGGGTTTGATAAACCACTTTTTTATTCTGTTGTTCTGAATAGTTCTCACACTCCCTCCATTTGAGTCTGTTGAAATTTATACAAAGGCCCAAAGGCTGATTGAACAGGTTGGAGATGGTGGTGTGGGGGTCTGGAAATTGATGCATGGACAAGCCACAAATAATATTAGGTGGATACAGTATCTTGAGAACAAGAAATTGCAAGTAATGTGTGCCACAGTATTTTAATTCAGGGAAATAGCAAATGAACATTCCCAAATGACATAAATCAGTATTTCCAGTGGGATGGGACTTTGTCTCATTAGTATTTAAACTAAGTATGAGGCACAGTATGAATGTGGAGTATCACCATGCTAATAGCACTGGTGAGAACAGGTGACAGTGGTTTGCAAAATGTTTTGGGGGATCTTAGTAAAGGATGCTGACATTTGTTGGTCTTTTAAAATACATGGTCTCAAAGTATGTGGCATCTATACTGGCAGTAGTAGCTGAAGTGCAGTGAAGTGGAGAAGGCACTCACAGGGACATAGTACCTAGGCTGGAGGGTAGGAAAAAGAGAAAATACAGACATAAAANAAAACAAAACCAACCAACCAAATAACAAACACCAAAACTGAAAAGCTGACAGGATAGATAGTATGGGATTAGTTCTGCAGCAGAGTTCACTGCCACAAGCACTGGGATGTATTTGACAGAATCTCCCCACGCTCTCAAGGGCAGCAGAAAACTGCAGGAAAGACATGAGCATTTCCAAGGGCTTCGAGTTGGCTCCCGTTTGTAAGTATAACCTCTGCTGCCTTTTCTTGTTGTGAGAAATTGAACCACATCACTTTGTTTAGTTCTGAGCAGCTTCTTTTTACCCTTCAACAGAAAATTCACAGCCTAGGCACACAGCAAGCTTTGGGCTTGGACACACCCTCAGCTGTACCCAAGCACATCAGGTACAAGTGTGGCAGATTGGTATCTGGAGCAGCCAGTTGCTGGGGAGATAGGCAGAGGGTGAAGTATTCCTTTCCTTGGAGGCCACACTTCCAGTGCTATGTTGCTACTTATTTTTTTTCGTGAAGAACCAGCCTTACTGCTGAGTGATCAGGACAGAAAATAAGGCAAGTAAATAGTATTCTTGTCGTTGGAAGTTTATTCCTTGAACTCGGATAGGCTTTGTTTAGTCAGTTTAGACAGGGCAGACTCTGTAGTCTCTGGACATAGAACAAAATCCTAGAGACAAAAAGCCAACCTGCCTTGAAGAACCTGGAAGCAGAGGACATACTTGACTGCTGAGCTTCTCAATGCATCTCTTTCAAATGAGATGAGACATCAATTACTTTCTGAGACACACAAGGCTTTCTCCTGCCCTGTCAGCCTCTTTAGTGGTTTCCCTATGGGGGGTTCATTTGATTTCATTATCATACAGCACCATAACTCCCTACTCATCTCTGATACTGATCAGCAGGAGCCAGCGTGCTCCACCTACAAGGATGGATTCTCTGTTCTCATGTGTAAGCAGGTATCTGCTCTCAAAGGAACAAGCACTGCCTGAAAAGATAGGATGCTTTGGTCTATTTCAGTCTAGATTTTTGAGGAAAAAATCTCTTTTGTTCTGTGATATGGGATGTTTTCTGTTGTGTAGGTAAGACATGAGGAATTTGCATCTTAATTAAGGTATGTTTCTCCACCATACCTGTTGCACAGAAATAAAAACATGCAGTACATATTTCTCCGAAATATTCTTAAAAAAACCACACAGAAACCCCACGAAATAAGAAAATTAAAAGATCAATTTGTTGCCAACTTAATATAGACTTATCATCCAGTTTAAGCCTTATAGTACTGTCCTGAAGTCTTATCTACACATTTGTGAAGTGCTTCTTTTTAAAGAACAGACAGAAAATACTGGAATCTCTCCAGATAATCTGATTTCAAGTAAAAAACCCAGGAGGAACAGAGGGGGATCCTGGTGGCAATTCTGTGCATTCCCATTCTCTGTGTGCCAGAGGGGATGCAGCTCAGAGTCCCTTCACTGCCACGTTATGTTTTAAACTTGTCGTTAAGTATGTGATGAAATAGCACTGCTTGAGAGGAAAGTTGCTTTCGGTTGTTTGCTTTTCTCTGTCTCTTTCCTCTGCTCTCTCCAGACAGCTCTCTTGGCTTCAGGGTGACACGCTTTCCTGGCTGTCCCTCGTCCCTTAGGAAAAGTGCTGCAGGAAGACCCAGGGGAGCAGCAGGGCACAACCCGGCGGGGACCCCCCCTCTGCTCAAACTGTTTATGAAATTGTAAACCAGGCTGCAAGAGGGAGACGGTCTGGAGGCAGAGGGGAGGGGGAGCTCATTCCTCCTCCCTCTCTGTCTCAAATCCTTCTGCTTTCCAAGCTCAAATGCAGCTGAAATCTGACGCCTGGACTGCACACGCTGTGAGACGTGGGCATGCCCTTGCAGTGCACTGATTTCCTCTGCAGCTTGGAGAGCCAGAGCCGCGCTGAGGCTCAGGAGAGGAGTCACCGCATCAGGCAGTGAGTGCCACATCACTGGGCTGCCTGTGCCAGGGGCTCCAGCATGCTCCTGAGGCTCCTGCTCCTCCTCGGTGCGCTGCTCAGGGCCACCAAGCCAGCGCCCCGCTGTGAAACCGGCCAGGAGACCCTAGGTAAGGCTCACCATCCCAAAAGCCCTCCTTCTCCTCTTCTTCCCTCTCCTGGACATAAGTAAAGAGTTCCAGCTTTAAGGAGGGGGAGACAGGAGCTGTCACTCTCCTCTAGAGATGAGTGGGATCAGATCTTTGGAAATCCTGCGTTCTGCTGGTGGTGAAACTGGGGTTGTGCTTGGGAAGCATGGATGGGAAGGTGGGAGGTGTGTGGCTGTGCAACAGCAAAACAAGGCTGTGGTGGAAGGAGCATAATGATTCCTCATCACTGTCTGTAGGGCTGTGGCAGAGGTGTCTCCCTGTCAATCTCCTTGTGGAGTTCCCGGTTATAAGGACACCCCTCACTCCTATGGGGAATGCAGAAGCTTCGCCTCATCTCTGGCCTTGCCTTCTAGGAATGTGGTAGTCAGATTGCAAGAAGGTGAACTTTTGACCTTCTGTATGCTTTTCTGCTTAAGAAAAAAAAAAAAAAAAAAGCAGTTTCCCCTTACATTTAGCTTTAGGTCATTTATTTCAAGTCCAAAGTATGAGATTTATTAGGATCTGACAGCTGTAGGGTGTGTTTTAGCTTGCTATAAGCAATATGGAATTTGTTTGACTTGATTGGCTGGAAAAGCAGATTTATCCTTTAGAATAAAGGTTAAATAGGAACATGCTGCTAAATTAATTGAAAGTTTTGATTCAGTAACCAGTTGGCTAATAAAATATATTAACAGCGCCTTTTATTTTTTTTTTTTTTCATCAAGTATGCTTAATTATGTGGGGACAGTGGAGACAGGAATTTCAGTGTAGTGACAAGATCTATTCCAGGAAAACTATTTTCAGAGAGCCTAAACTCAAAATGAGTCAGAAAAATATTTATTTTATAGGATTACAGGAAGAGATAAGTTAACCTGAAGCTGACCTTAATGTTACCCCAAGGAAACTCAACTACATCTCAGCGCTTAAATATAAGCCATAGACTGTCACTGGCATTGAACTGCTACACAGTGCAGTCCATGTGCCATGTACTGCATATAATTTGAGAGTGCTGTTCCCACGAACATCAAAGTGAGGTCTACCACAGCCTAAAGGGATTTTATTTTTGGATAAAGCTGCACAAAAAGAAGAGTTGTAGAGTATTTACAGCCAGTTACAGGAAGAGGGTGTGTGGCTTGCAGAACGACCTTTCTCTGTGAGGTATGACTCTGCTCCAGTTCCAGCTGATCAGTCTTGGTAATGGATCATTGAGGGGTGTCTCTGAGAGTGTTTTGTGTGTGCTGGCAGCTGCGGTGTCTTTAGGGCAGGGCTTGCAGAAAGGCAGCTGAATATGCTGCTAGAGGGATGGCCAGAGGTAAGGAAAGGGAGCTCATTGTGTGCCCTGTAGGGGACACACTTCACACATTGGATCAGCCAATGAAGTGCCAGCTTGGACATTGAGAGACCTGACAGGTTTCCTTTCTAAAAGGGGAATAAGATCATGTCAGGCCACATGAAAAGAAAGAGGCCTGCAGTGATGCACATGTTCAAAATGGACCTTGCAGGGGTCTCCTCTCAGTGTTCAGGGCACAGGCTGTACCTTCAGCTGTAGCAGTGGGATTTTCTCTCCTGTTTTGGGATCCCTTGCATAGGTCTTGCTATATCCCAGGGTCAGACCTGTAGTGCCTTGCAAGAGGAGACCAGCCTGGAGCTGGTCATGCAAGAAAGAACAGCAGGAGCCAGTACAGCTGTCTGAGTCCCAGCAAGGCTGGAGCTGCTTTCTGCAGGCTTCCTGGTGGTATTTGTTCTGCAGTGACTCATTTTGCTTTTTTTTTTTTTTAAATAAGAAGCCAAAATGAAACATGATTTACAATACTAAGATGCTTTGAAAATACTTTGTGCTTTTCTGTTAAGAAAAATAAGGAAATGATTACTGTCATCCAGCTCCACAATATGACACAGGCCTCATTCACTGTGTGGTGAGTTCTTGGGGCAGCAGTCAGGAGCTGTGGCACTGAGAGAGGGCAGATCCCTTCTCCCTAGCTGTGTCTTGTATCCCTGGGGGGTCAGTAAGCTACTGCCTCTCTCCAAGATAAGATGCTACAAGGTCCCATTGTCAGACCCTTATGTGTTTAATTGGCCTCTTAGCCTATGGTTTGGGTGAGAAAAGTACAATTTAGCATGTTTCCTCTGAGAGGCCAAACTTTTTCAGAGGGAGCTAATAAAAATTTCCTCTTTATCCAAGTTGTGCATCTCTGCTACTGACTGACGTAGTCCAGTGGTAATCAGTTAAATGAAGTGCTTTATAAATATTGACAATAAAACTTAAAACTCACAGAGGCAGACAGAAGTGATATGTCTTCAAATAGGTGATTTTCCTTGCATCTGGGGACACTCTACCATTGTGATGCAGCCAGGGTTAGGCTAAGGCTTGCATAATAGAATCATAGAATGGTTTGGGTCGGACGGGACCTTAAAGGTCATCTAGCTCCAACGCCCCTGCCATGGACAGGGACACCTTCCACTAGATCAGGTCGCTCCAGCCCCCAGCAAAAAACCCTTTATCGATAGTGACGCTGAAAGCAATAACGCCTTTCCCTTCCTATCGCTCGCATTCGGGGAGCGCTTTTCTGGGGAATCCCGGGGGTTGTCCCCGGTGTTCCGGCGGGTTGCAGATCCCCGGCTGTGGCAGGGTGCGCGGACGCTCGGGGCTGCGGCCACCGCGCCACCGTCTGTGGTGCCACCGTGTGGCTCCTCGGCTCCAAACACGGCCGGGCAGGCACCGACCCGGCCGCCGCAAGCCCAGCAGGGCTGCCCGAGCCCTTCGCCACCCGCCCGGTCCGTGCCCGGTTTGAAAGATGGTTCGGGCACAGCCCGTCCGATGGCAGAGCCACGGAATCGCTGCGGCTGCGGTCTTCGAGTCCAGCCATGAGCCCACTGGGTTCAGCACCAAACCAGGCCCCTAGGCAGCACACCTAGACATCTTTTAGATCCTTCCTGGGGTGGTGACTCATCCAGCTCCCTGGGCAGTCTGTTCCAAATATCGACAACCTTACTGTGAAGAAATCTTCCCTAGTATCTAACCTACACCTCCCCTAGACCAACCCGAGGCTCTTTCCTCTCATCCTTTCACTTGTTTCCTGGGAGAAGAGACCTACCCCCATCTCACTACAGCCCCTCTGCAGGCAACTGTAGAGAAGGAGAAGGTACCCCTGAGCTTCCTGTTCTCCAGGCAGGAGTCCAGAGGAGTGGAGCTGTTTAATGTGATGCTGTGGAGGTCGGAGAGCAGCCAGAGTGCTGGTTGCCACACCTGTCACTTGTGGGTCTCCTCCTCTTTCAACCAACTTGTGTTCATCGTTTGGGGTTTCTCCTGATACAGACATTGATTGTCCCATGCTGAGGATCTCCGACCTTAGCCATTGGAGGTGAGAGGGCATGGGGAGTACAAGGAAGAGAGATGAGGAGTGAGAAACCACCAGGACAGGAGCAGGGGACAATTACACCGTTTATTCTGGAGCCCAGAACAGATTTTGTGGCATTGGCTCCCATCTGAGCTAAAGCATTGGGTAAGACTGATTGTCAGGCTGACAGAAAAAGCGTGTTCACACAGAGGTGTTATACCTTTCCCCTCTTCTCTGCAGAGCCAAACTCCACAATGTGCCACAGTTTTTGCTAAGTCAAAGGCAAAAAGAGAGAAGTTATTTCCTCCCATGATCTTCACACTGGCCCCAGCTCTGTGAGAGCTGAGCAAATTTGTTCACCTGCTGTGATGTTTCTCACGCTGGTTTCCTGGTGAAACCAGTGCACACACAAGGGCAGAGCCTCTCCAGCTGCTGCTGCTCCTGTGATTGCACTGAGTGGAATCACCCCTGGCAGTGGGCTGGGGTCTTCTCCCTGCCCCAGTGGGGTGGTACCTCCTCCTGCTGTGGCTGGCACTGGCAGGTGCTGACGTGGAGCATGACCACAGGACTGTGCTGCCACATGTGGGAAAGCCCCAGCTGCAGGAATCTCACTGACCGGACCAGAGATGGATGTGTCCAAGCTGTGTCAAAACAAAAAAATGCAGAACTAGAGTCTACATCATGCTCACTCACAAGATGAGAAATTCCTGCTCTTTGGGAAGCCAGTTGTCATCACTGAATCATGTGAGCCCTGCTGAATTCCTGCCAGTGTCTCTAGGATTTCTACTCAATTATTATTTTAGCACCACTGCCCTTCAGCTCCTTTTAACATGGGAAATGGGTTCAGAAACAGACACTTATGTGGGAAAAATAAGTTTATATTGAAAATAAAATACACAGGTATCTCCTCTTGCTTCTGAAATGATTTATGTGTGATTTTAATCCCAAGGCAAAATTTTCTTCTCAATACTTGTACAGACATCTTTAAAGTGCGGGAGTGTGAATACATGGAAGTCAAAACTTGAACAAAACCCCACCACTCTTAGTCACAGCTAGGCTTTTAGCAAGACTTAATAACACTAATGCTTGATCCCCTGTAACATTTCTAGGCACTACCTCTCCCTTCACACAGTCACAGTGTTTGAGGATGCAGACTGGCTGACAGCTACCTGCTCCCCTTTGGGGGGCTGATGCCATGTGAGAGCCAACCCCTTCTGAAGCCTGGGCCAAATGCTGGATAAATGTCTCATGTTATTGTCAGCTGCAGAGTTGAGCATGGAGGTACCATGCAGAAGTCACCTATCATGTTCTGAGCATGGTGTTTGAGGTTGGTGAGCCATGTCCTGCTCTCTTTGTTGCCTTTTATGATGGCTGAATCTTCTTTGGACAAAATCACCCACTCAGTTGGATGAAACTGTCACAGATCAGTGGACTTTTGGGACTTGGGGTTACTTTCTCAGTTTCAGAAATAAAATTGAAATCTCAGTCCCTTGATTTATGCTGTTGTAACTCCACTGATATAATTGACAGCCAATTTTTAGGGTTATAATAGGATACATTTATCTAGGAGACAATATGAGATTAAAGCACAGATTTAAGTCAAAGTTGTTAAATTAACTGTCAGTCTTTTATAACATAAAAGTACCACATTTGGTTAAAACTCTACTTACAGAAGAATCAGATGTGATGTTAATTATAATAGTCCTCATACATCTAAACTAAAGAGTTGATCTAGGGGGATGGATACACTGTTTAAAGAGGATGGGATGATGTTTTCGTAAATGTTTCTGAAAGATTGTGGCAGAAAATATAAAACCCCTCAATTTTTCAGACATGATCCTCTGTCCCACAGCATTTAACAGAGTTGGGTTTGCTTAAAGGAAATCTTCTGACTGTGGTAGGTTGTTGGCCAAAGCACTTGGAGGGTACTACATCCTTAAACCATGGGAACTGAGCTTTAAGAATGTACGATCATAAAGTAAAGCTCTGGGGGCATAATAGATCCAGATTACCTGATTAATAAGTGGGTTTTTTCCTTCACCAGATAACCTGGCAAAAAAAAAATAAAAATCCTTTAGATGATGGCTGTAGAGATTTCCTGACCTATTGCCCCTTCTTACTCCAGCTGTTGTTTAATGCCATCATCCCCCAGATTTGAGATAATTTCTTTTTCCTTCTCCAACCAGACCCTGAGAGATGATCTCCATATGTCTCCAGATCATCATGGTGCACAGGAAACACTTGTTCAGCAGCAGCCCTGCCACACATGCAGCTCGCTAACCCTTCAGCCAATTTGGCAACTGCTGGCCCACTTCATTGTCGTCATCTTTGTTGCATCTTGTTTTCCCAATGGGTAATTTTTCCCTTGCACCTTGGAAAAAACATCTCAGCTGAAGCCAGAAAAAGGAATTTAGTAGGTTTTGTTTAGGGAATTATATTTATATTCAGGATTTTCAACTTCTGAAGGACTCTTTGGAGCAACATATCCCAGCCAGAGACATAGCTGGGGTGACACCAGAGTTACTAGAAGTGCCAAGTCAGTGGTGGGGACAGAGAGGCAGACAGAAATACTCTTCATCAGTCCCTTTAGGTATCATCCAAAACTGCAGATACATTTAAGTTGCATCTGAACAACTAGAAACAAGGGAGTATTGCTGGTGCCCACTAAGGCTGTCTTTGTGCCCTTGCCATGTGACAGCTCTTGGTGTGAATCTGCATGGATTTTGACCTGTGGTCTGCAGATTATGACCTTACATCATCCATGGGAAAACTTCAGCACCTTCTCACTGGCTCCAGAGCAGTCCTGAGAGAGAAACAATCCCAAAAGAGCTGTTTGCAGTGTCATTGCTGTGGGAACACCTTCAGTAATTCAATGAAAATGGATGTTTAACCCAATGCCAGGCAGCAGGTGGGTTAGAAAGAAGGGTGATTGGCAATGAATACTGGCTTGCATCTTCCTGCTCTGATCTTGCTCTGCAAAATAAAGACAGATGAGGCATTAATCTCTTTCAGGTGCTTTCAGGCTTCTTCAAGCGAGTGAGCAGGGTTAAAAGAGGGCTGCACAGAGCTCTTGGGCACAGCTTTTCTCTGCTGCAAACACTTCCTCCAGGCAGTTACTGCAATTGCTGGAGGGTTAATAACATCTATTCAGTTCTCTACTCTCAAAATCTTTGATGTATCCAGAAAATCGAGTTAACTACGTGGCTGCTTTTTGCAAGCACTCCTCTCTCCTCTGGTTTTCCTGGAATTTCCTCTCTGTGTCTGGGAATCTTCTCCCCTTTTGCCCCTGCATGTATGCCTCAGGTGTGTAGGTGCCTTCTCTTCTAGGCTTTTTGCTCAACCATTCTCCCCCTGCCAGAGCTACTCAGCTCTTTCTTTACTCTGCCACCAGTCCCCTCACATCTCTACTCCTCCTACACCCTCCTCCTGTTGATTCTGATCCATTTTAGTGTTATATGATGGATCTTGTCCTGCCCTTGTCCTTGTGCTGTAGCTAGGAGCTGGCTCTGGAAGCAGGCTGTGCTTTGCCATTTGAAGGTGCTGTTCCAGTGTTTTGCAAAATGGTACAGCTCAGCAGTATCTGGGTTGTATCTTGCTACTGATGCTAAGTTTTGTCTCTTTAGTGACAAAGGCAGAAAATCACTGAAAGTCCAACTTGATGAACCACATAAAACAGATAGGAGAGTAATAGTAATGTGATAAGGAACTGAAAAGCTTTATTTGGAAAAGTGGAGGCTTTGACTGTAAACAGACTAAAATGAATGCATATGTTCTTCTAGTTTAAAAAAAAAAAATAAAAAAAAAGTAAGAAGCCCAGAAAGCTGGGAGGGGGTATACTGGTCCTTACAATATAAATTATCTCATCTCTTTTGTTCTCTACTGACCAACATATCCCCTACCAATCTGCCTCACTGAATGACTTAGATATTTCAGATTTAAGACTTGCCCTTGGTCTTATTCCAGATCATCAATTGCACGAGTCTCCTGTTGGCTTTGTTCTTGAAAAGGCAACTGGCTGGCCCATGATACTAGAAGTAGCTGTTGAGCTCTGTTTTCTGGTTTAGGGTTAATCACAGAAGCTTCTTCGTTCAGTGCTGAATCATCAAGGGGAAAAAATGTAAGCTTGGCAGTAAAATATGTATGTGCTGCATTGTAGATTTTCAAGCTTGCCTTTGCAAATTAAAACCAGAGGTGTATTTTATAGAGAGAGCTCAGAGAGCTTGAAATGGCTTTTCTCCTCTTCAATAAGTTATTTTATCCATAATCTTAAATAGAAGCAGTGCTACTGAAAGGACTTTTGTAGCTCTGGTGGAATAGTTAGAGAATAAAAATAAACATTAAAAATTGAAAAGGCTGTTCTGGTTCAGGAAGAAAAAGGTCTCTCTCTAGCAACCTGTCGGTAGATGGGACTTTGAGATGAGGTGACACTGTCTTCCTTTGAGACCAGGAAAGCCTTTGCACAAAAAAAAAAAAAAAAAA
>VWZN01001441.1:706833-721958 GCA_013396955.1 Regulus satrapa | reverse complement strand
AAAAAAAAAAAAAGAAAAGAAAAAAGAAATAAAAAAAAAAGAAAAAATTAGACTCTTTCAAACACAGAAACAGCTATTGAAGCTTGCCAAGTGACTTGTGAGATCTGAGAAACCCTTTGTATATCAGCCCCTGTCATTTCTCTTATGAAAATTAGAAGGGAGTGGCTGAACACTTCTGGCATTGCCAGGGCTTAGAGAAAACAAGCTGTCATGGGCAGGGATGGGGATTTTCTGGTGATTCCTATGTGCAGAGACCCAGGCCAGTGGGTGCAAGGTTGCAGGAACAGACCATAGAGCTGCAGCCTGGGAGCTGGCCTTGGAGAGCTTCCTGCTGCTGGCTCTCCAGGCAGGCAGGCTCCAGCCCAGCTACGTGTATCCACACTTATTTATATAAGCACACATCCTGCAGAATTATCCTTGGCCGGTGCAGAGCTGCACCCTCCAAAACATATGTAAGCATTGGCGTTAGGAAACATGGGAAAGTCAAAACACCACATCAGCACACACACACATTTAAGGCTGGCTATAAAGCAAGGTTTGGTATAAACCAGACCTTTTCTCTCTTGATTTGTTGTATACTGACTCCTGATAACCTGAAATCTCAAGCTGTTTCAGTCCTGGGTGTTTACAAGACAGGGCTGTGGCTGATTTATGGGTCATATGGCAGTTTGCATGATGGGGAGAGGCAACCAGAAGAAGTTGCATGGATATATCTAGTAAGGAGAGACAGAGAGAAAATGCCACAGTATGCTGCAAAAAGTGTGAGGTTTAAATCTCATTTTAACTTAGCTCTAGATTTAGGTTTAGATGCAGGTTTAGGACCCAGCAGCAAGGAGCCAATCAGTGAATGAATCTTGGTAGCTTTGAGTTTGTAAGGGGCATCGTGGATCACAAACAGTGGAAAAGCTTTATCTACTAAGCAGGGATATTGCAGAATCATCCCTTTTCATTACATAAGAGAGGAATAGCTTCAGTTGCTATAGAAAAGTTTTGTATGGATTTGATTCCTCATCTAAAAAATAAATTTATCTTCTTCAGTCAGCATCTTTGTTAATGAGCAATAGCCATGTTGCTTAATAGATTTCCTCTCCCTATATAAATATGGTAAAAATATCAAAGTGTGGATGATGTAGCACAGTCTGAAACCAGAGCTGTCTTTCCCTCTCCTGTGCTAACATCTCCTCCTGCTCCCAAAAGGCTCCTCAGGAGAACCCCAAGACAGCATATGAGTGGAATTTCACATCTCTTCCCTGGCCTATCCATTCCTTCCCAATGCCTCTCCTTCTGGCTGGCTGGGCAGAAAGGCATCTGCTAAACACAGCGAGTCTGCTGCTGCTCAGAGAGCTGGGGCAGGGAGTAGCAGCACCACATCCAAACCCTGCTTGCTGCATTTTCCCTTTTGGTTTCCTCTGCTTGTTCCAGCGTGTTGCCAGAACATCTTTTTGCTCCAGCTGAATAAGCAAAATTCTGAGATGTCGTTGACAACAGTCCTGTGCCACATCTCCAAGTGACTGATGGCTGAAGCACTCCTGCACAGAAAAAGTGGCTGGGGAGACTGTGCATGTCTCTTTCATTATTTGATCACTGCATGTCAGAGGGAAAAACTAAAAGGACATTTGTAGCTTGGTCCTAAAGCCAGTAGAGGTGGAAATGCCTATTCCCTTTGAGGAACTGTGGGCAGTTGTAGAAAGACCACTCACACTCCCCAAATGCTCTATGAAGAACTGTGCCCAGCACATACAACCCTCTAGTCTAAAATAATAGCCACAATACATGATTTTTCTGCTCAGGAGAGGGTAAAAAGTGTCAAATATTTCTCATCCACCCCTCCAGGTAACTAACGGTGATTCATTTCAAATGACCCTCGTGGCAAACAGAGATAGTGTCACTCTCCTTCTTGGGATGGGGCTAAACTCAAGGCAGTCCTCTCCACACTACATTTTCCCCTCTGTGAGGAACATTTGGCTCACTCCAGACTTATGTCCAAGGTCTCTCAAATGTGGGTGTGATGATGTTAGTATATAAGGCTATCCAGATTCAGGGGGTAGTGACATCCAATTTTATCAGCAGGATTAATTGCTGGAGCTCTTACTAACAAGAGACCATTTCTTTCTCTCTCCCAGCTAGCATTGTACAAAATGCTATTTCTTGATTATCCCCAGATGTAGCACTGCATGCAGTATCTGGCTGAGATGAAGCTGCTTTAGAAATGCCTTGACCTTAATAACAGAGTCACAGAGGGGATTGTGCCTAGCTAGAGGAAACACTTAACTCCTATAATGGAGGGTACTGTAGATGAACCAGGTATTATTTAATGCAATTATCATAATGTACTGAGCCAGGAAAGGAGTTTGTATGGATATAATTTTTGTAGCTTGCCTCTTAACAGGACTTGTTGGAGTTGGGGATGAACTGTTTCTGCTAGTTCTGATGCCTCATTTATTTTATGAGGTAATGTGGCTCAATTACAATCCATGATATAGAACCAGACTAATTTCCAATCAAATGTCTCCCTCCAAGATAAAATCCCAGGGTTAACTTGATTCTCATTACAATGACTTTATTTTGGCTAAAGAACGATCAACTCATTAGCATCACATATGCAGATGATTACATTTAAACAAATATGCCAGGAGTAGAAGTTTAAAGTCTTTTTATCAGGAAAAAAAGAAAACATAATGAATTTGGTCTTGTGAGGACAAATGTTCAATTAACTGAGCAAGAAGCTGAATGCCTGTCCCCACAGTGAGAGCAAGAGGAAACATCAGCGGAGCAGTTCTCCACTAGAAAGGGGCACCTGGTGATGTTCAGGCTTACACAGAGTGATTTAACTCCTATGAGGCCCTGGTGAAATCAACTCCAATACCTTGGTATTGGAGAAATACCAAGAAATAAATATATTTCTTTAGTTTCCAGTATTGAAGAAGGACAATATGGAATCATTTGCTACAGGAGCAAAAGAAGCATTTCCTGGGTCATCAAACCATGTTCCTTCAAAATCAAGAGAATATAATTTATTTGACCTAGTAAACAGAAAACAGAGGAGGTCTGCTTGCTCTTTGCAAATGCAGTGTGAAGGAATGCACCAGGGAATGCAGAGAGCTACTCAAGCTAAAGGACAATGCTGGCACAACAACAGTGAATATAAACTGGCCAAAAACACTTTTAAACAGGAAATTAAAAGGCAATTTTTAGCCATTAGAAGAATGAAAAAGAGTGAGGTTTTGTTTTTGTTTTTTTTTTTTTTTGGAAAAGCTTTCCTGTGAGAG
Source organism: Regulus satrapa (assembly GCA_013396955.1). NCBI lineage: Eukaryota > Metazoa > Chordata > Aves > Passeriformes > Regulidae > Regulus > Regulus satrapa. Next base: position 718,689 of record VWZN01001441.1, on the reverse strand, counting down.
TAGTTGAGGAGGGAAATAATTAGTTTTAAGATCTTATTTGAAGTGTGATAAAACACTACTGCTAGAGATATGATGAAGTAGGATGAAGAAGAGATAAAGTCCCCTCATATCTACCAAAGGCTGAATTGCTTTACAGGAAAGGTATCTGCAGCATTATGTAGGACAAAAAGATCTTTTAGGGGAGATAGATAAAACATCTTGACAGGTACAGAAGGATTCATATGGATTTTAGACTAACCAAAAAAAAAAAAAAATCTAGGTTTTCATTAGTGAAATTTCCTAGGCATGTAACTGTGTGTGTGGGGGAATGAGGTTTCTCAACTCAGCCTATTCAGTGATTCTGTCACATGTGTCTGCTGGAAATATATGTGTGTTCCTGGTATGGCTGGATCTCAGGACACAGAGCTGCAGCAGATATTAGATAATTCCTAACACAAAGGAGGAACCATGTATGCTCACCTTGTAATGATTTTTTATTTTCCTCTTTATTTACAGGTCAATGCCAAACTATACAGAAAGGTATGAAGTGTCTTTCCTTGCTGTTCTTGGAGAACCTCAAAATCATAAGTATTTCTTCATGATTTCCTGACAAATATACTCATGTTGATGCTATGGTGGGTTTTCTTGCAAGAGAAATGTGAGAGATTCTTGCAAGAATCTTTCACACAGTGTAGTATTTTGCTGCTGTGACAATAGTATTTGTTAGCAGCCAGAATTGTTACCAAGAGAGGGACACTCAAATGTAGACCCATTACTGTAACTGCCAGTAATTTTATGAAGAGATATTTTTCTATTACTCTTTTTCACTTCTAAGTGGGTTAAAGGTGTTACCAACATTTATCCTTCCTAACACCTCCTAACCTGATTTCTTAAAATGTATTGGATTTATGAGAACATACAGGTAATCATATTATGGGTCTACTTGCCTGTGACTTAAGCACCAGAATGACTTTTCATCTCTTTGGGCAATTTCAATCAATCTTCATGGACGGTCTGTAGTTTCAGAGATATTAAACGCTACAAATTTTGTGGGGCCAAGCAGAGAAAAGAGATAACTTAGAGGTATGTTCCCCACTGAAGAAAAAAGCCTATATGATCTCACACCTACTCAGGGAACCCAGATGACAATTCAAGGACCGGGGAGAGAGTGATATCACAAATGCACTTTTGTTCAGGAATCTGAGTTTTTCTCACCAGCAGATTCCCATCTTTCTCTTAGGAATTCTCTGACCAAATTCCAAAGCTCAAATTATATCTCCAGAACCAAGCATGCTTATCATTCTCTATAAGTGGTTTTAAACATGCAATTCAGTTTGCAAACTGTTTCCAGCCTACCTGAGAACTAAAGAAATAAGTTCACTGGACATAGTATTTGTTATGTTTGTTTTGTCTATTCAGAATATCAGTGAAGAAAGTTATTTTTCCTGTGTTCATCTCCTTTTCATAGCAAAATGTGTGGATATTGCCCTGAGTTCTTGTACTGATGTTGCCTACACTCAAATGGTGTATCCTAACTTTCTGGATCAGAAGTCTCGAGAAGTGATTGAGTACAGCTCCGAGTACCTGCTCATCAGCGTGCTGCACAACCTGCTCCAGGGGGAATGCAACCCCGACCTCAGGCTCCTGGGCTGCTCAGTGCTGGCCCCGCAGTGCCAAAAGGACAAAGTCATAAAGCCCTGCAGGCACGTCTGTGAAAACCTCAAGAAAACCTGCCTTCCTGCCTTTGATGCAATAGACATGGCCTGGCCCTACTTCTTGGACTGTGACCGCTTCTTCGCTGGGGAGGAAGAGGGGTGCTTCGACCCGCTGGCAAAGCTGCGAGGTGAGGGAGGAAGCTCACTGGCACCCCTTGTCTGCCCCTCGTCTCACTCAGCTTGACTTATCTGTGACTTAGATAAGCCCTGCATCATAGCTGCCTCTATATTTGAAATACCTTACTTAAAAAGTGAAACTTTAGCGCGCTTATAAATCTGTGACTGCCTGTCAAGCTTAACAGCTCGTTAAAATATTCTCACTTATGATTGTCACGGATTTTTGTTTGGATGGAGAAAATCCAGATTGCTGAAGACAGATGAATCTCATTAAAAAAAAAAAAACCACCAGATTTAAAGAGAAAAATGTGTACATGTGTTACTGAAATGAGCTAGCATGTCAAAGCTCAAATTTAACTGAAGATTGAACAAATATTTGTCAGCGTGCTTATGCATTAGTAGGATTTTGCAAACAAAACATGCCACAATAAAGTGTAGGATGTACTACATACATTTAAGGTTTTGATTGCAGCTTTATTTTCCATAATTCTTCCCCTTATAAAGATAATTGAAAAAAAGTGCAGGTTTTCATACAATCCTCTAAGCCCTATGGTTTAAGCACGGTGTTATGATTTTTCATTGCAGGAGAAGTAGATGCTGAGGAAGATTTGCCTTCAGACTTGCCAGCAACTTTCATTCAGTTCAAACACCATTCATATTCCCAAATGGTGAGCACGCTGAAGAAAACTGCTTCTAAGTGCTCCCACATTGCAACAACTTACAGCATAGGTCGCAGTTTTGAAGGGAAGGATCTTTTTGTGATTGAGTTTTCAACGAAGCCTGGACACCACGAACTGCGTGAGTTACATCAGCGCTGATCAGGTTGCTTAAGGGGAGACCAGATTATCCACATGAAAACGGGCCCTTTTACTTTTTACAGCACTTAAACTGTAAAAAGCATTGACTCCAAAACACTTCTCCTCCCTTGTCTTCCTGAGTTACAGCAAAAGTTGATGCTTCCTTGGAGCAATTACAACCCAGCAGCAATTTCCTATTGTTATGAGCTCTGCGCATGACCATGCTTGGTGATGCTGCTCCTTGTATCACCATGTATTTGGTTGCAGTGACATCACTGTTATTTGTTTGTGCCCAATGCACAGATTTGGGATACTTTTCTGTTACTGACTTGTCCTCCCTATTATCTTCCACTTCCTCACTGTCTTTCACATCCTAAAATACATGAATTTTCTGAGAAGGCCTCAGATAGACGAGGATATTGGCACTAAAAAAGGATGTTTCAGCACAGAAAACAATCCTTCTAAACAGAGATTCAGTCAGTGCTATACTTGTCAGAGTAACAGGTGGGTGATACCAGGAATTTATGTTATTGTAGTACCTGAATAGATGTTATTATACTATATATAGGTGCTAATATATACATCAGGATATGAGTCCCCACAAATTTTCTGCAGAGGGGAACAGTAAAAGTCTCTATTTTGTAGTTTCATCACTAAGACATCAAGGGCCATATTTTTAAAGTGTTTTAAATTCTTCACAAAGCAGATAACTTTCTAGGGCAGTATTATGTATTGTTTTCCAGTTACTGGATCCCAGGTCAAAAATTATACTTGTCTTGATATGGTGGATTGCTATGGCCACTGCTGAGAGCCTCAGATTGCTTCTCATCAGAAGAGCTCCAGCATCATCACAGCCTCAGCAGTGTGGCAGAACTGAACTACATCTGACCTAAAATTCATGGAGATTATGATCTCAGGTCAGGCTGCTATGTCCTCTTTGTGCTGTGCTGCAGGGGACTCAGAGGACAGCAAAGATTGGTCGCTTTGCTTGCTCTCAGCTGTGCTGCCTTGCATGGTATAGAGGTATTTTGAGGTGCCTTTAAACTTAATCAGGTCCCAGTAGATGTCATTAACAGAGCAAAGATCTAAATTACATTTTCCTGGCCTATCATCCTTTGTCTCTTTTTCAAAGAAAATAAGTTTCAGGTGTCCTTTTAAGCTTGTATTCAATTTGCCAGGAAAACACAAAGCCCATGAATCAGGATTTTAAGTGAAAATTGTGATATGGCATGATAAAAGATGGAATTTTAACACATTTCCTAACATTTTTCTTGAAATATGTTGTTTCATGCTGTTCAGGATAGCATAAAAGGAGGTAGAAATAGCTCCAGAGCTGGATATTTTGCCAGCCTGAACAAGTGGCATAGTAGCTCTGTGCCAGGCCCCCTCCAGTGTCTAGTGCTCAAGGCTGTCCAGGATCAAAGGCAAAGATGAAGGGATAGACAGGAAAGTCTCCAAAACACACCTATTTTCTACTTTCCATTAGTCTCTAATGAAGGATGGAAATTGAGATAATAACTACAGAGAATTGCAAAACTATGTGCTTCTAATATGCTTGTTCCAGAGCTATTTGGCCTGAAAGCCCCTTTTTCTGCATAACCATTTTAAAATTTTTCCAGTAAGAAAAATAAATTATATATATATATATTGTATATACAATATGTATATATATATATATATAGTATATCCAATATGTAGGTAAGATAATATATTACCCCATTTTTTTCAGATAAAGGAGTAATATATTACACATCTGCAGGTTATTTCTAGGATCTATGAAAAATAAGGCACTAAAGAACCCCAGGATAGGTGAGAGTGCAGGGCTGTATTTTGTTCCTTCCCAGCCATGGCTTGATGTTTTTGTTTTCAGCATCCTTTGCTCACAATTAATGATGACTCTAGCAAAACCTCAGAGCAATGATCACCTCTTATGGTTTGGAATCCTAATAACTTAACTTTCACAAACTTTCACACTATTTACTGTTGCTGAACTGGTGTTTAATGGAGAGAAGTTTACCTAGAACTGCTGTGCTATTTGCAGGAAGGTGTGCATGAAATCAGTGTAAATAAAACTTTGACTCATCAGTAAGCAACTTGGGTTAGTCTGATTTTGGAAGCCACTCAGGTATAGTCAAATTAAAGCATCCCATTATTTCCACATTCTGCAGTCAAGCCAGAATTTAAATACATTGGCAACATGCACGGAAATGAGGTTGTGGGGAAGGAATTGCTGATATACCTCGCACAGTATCTGTGTTCAGAATATCTTCTTGGGAACCCTCGCATCCAGACCTTGATTAACAACACCAGAATTCATCTCCTCCCTTCACTCAATCCTGATGGGTATGAACTGGCTGCAGAAGAGGTAAAAATTTTATTATAAGAAGATTTTCAGGCCATCATGTTTCTATAATTCTCCATGAGAAAGAACAAACTGGGAGGGGAGTATCATGTAAAGGGGGGAACATTGATAATTGACTGCCAGAATAAGTAGGTTTGGTGGTGAATTGATTTTCAAAGATGATGTGAACAGAACTAAGAGGAAATCAGAGTCATATTTGTCAGTTTTGCTGCCTGCATGTGATGATGTGGGAATGACTGTGTTACTTTTTCACACACTTAGCACTCTCTGCTATCAGTTCTAGAACAAAATGCCTGACTCACTATAATGACTTACTTTGTTTTATAAGGAAATGCAGCTTAATAACATGCTAATGTTCCCTCTCTTTAAAAACTGTAGGCATAATGAAATGTGAAAATTGTCTGTAGTGTCAAAGTTTCACAATGGATGGCAGTTTTCAGAGATCAACTTGTGTCTGATGGAGACCTGTGAAAACTAAGCTTCTACTGTTACCTGCCATTCTTATTTTTCTCTACCACCACTAACATGAAACTAGACCTTTCTTTCTCTGATTTTGCTCTTGTGGTAAGCTCTGTCCATTGTGTGAGTCTGGGGTTATTGCACTCTGCCTCATCCTGTCTTGGGGCATCAGCTGTATTTTCATTTTTCTCCTCTAACCCACCCTGCATGCTGCTCTGAGCAAGAGGCTCCTGTGTTCCTCTGATGAGTCACATCACTGGTGAGTGAAACACTTCCTGAATTCTAGTTAGTGTATTAATATTCATGGGGACAAAATGTGATTAATTAAGAAGCGTGGGTTTTTTAACAGTACAGACATTTTCAGTTTACTTCTTTTAAAACTTCCCTTTGATTAATTAATTTCCACAAAGTGCTATTTTGAGACAGGGAGCTATTCTGAAATTGGCTTCTGTGTGACAAAACAGGGGGCTGGTTACAATGGATGGGTCATCGGACGACAGACAGCTCAGAACCTGGACCTTAACAGAAATTTCCCAGATTTGACATCTGAGGCTTACAGAAGAGCTGGGATTCGTGGGGCCCGTCTGGACCACATCCCCATTCCACAGTCTTACTGGTGGGGTAAGGTATGAATTACACATTTTATAAATCATATATACTACAGAGCAGCTCAGGAATTAAGAGTCTGAGATTGCTTGTTCTGAAGGTATTTGCTTGTAATCACACTTTATAAGTAGGACTGAAGTGAACAGGCTCAGAATTGGCATGACAATGTGTAGTTGCAGCCAAAGAGGTAGGTGTCACAAATAATTTGGAACATTTGTGGATAATTTGAACTTTGCTGGTTTAGGTTAAGAACAATGACTGTTACAAGAGGGTCACAAGTGCATAATGATTCGTGATTAGTGCTTTAAACTGTGGTGCCTGCTAAAGCCTTTATGGATTTGGTTGTTATTTCACCAAGCCCTGCGCAGATTTGATACAATAGGAGTTTCTGCCATGGAAAATGTACAAATGCTGCATGTAATGTGTGGCATGATGTTCCATTTAGAGAGGATGGTTTTTAAATGACTATAACCATGCAGAGCAGTGGAAACAGCCTGTTGAGCTGCAGAGGTGCTGGGAGGGAAAGTTGCTGCTGTAGGGTGGGGAGCGGGATGGAGGCAGCACTGCAGGGCCCCACACTCATCATCACTGAGCTCTGTGCAATGTGATGTCAGGAAGGCAAAGCTCAGCCCTACCTGTGTTGCTGGCAGCCCAGCAGCTCTCAGCACAATTCCGAGTGTACCTTAGCTGCCCCCGAAAGAAGAATCACAGAGAGCTAAATGAGTAGTTCAGATATTGGGAGCTCTGCTTTTCTTCTAATTTTAAATTAATTATAGTCTGATTCAATATTTATTGCTGGCACAAAGCCTCAGACAGGTGGGGAGCAGGATTGTTTCAGCATCTGGTGTTAGCAGAAGATTTGAGAGATCATACTTCAGGTTCCTACTCTGCTGCAGGTGCTCTTATGTAAAGCTAGGTCTAAATCCCAAAGGCATCCCTGATGCTGCCCCAGTATTCTGGTACCTCGTTTCACAGTAGAATATCTAGTAGAAAATCACTAGTAAAATCTAGATGAAAGCACCTCACTTCCTTGGGATAATCTGCACATGAAGAAGCAGGGCTCTAAGAGGCTCAGTAATGCACAGGGTATTTGACCACTAATTTCTGCCATAAAAAGTAGTTTATTCTACTTTTGCATCTAATCACAGATTCCAGCTCATGGCACTGGATTTCTGTATGGTTATAAGGTCACAAGCTTAGAAGTTTTCAACTTTTGGCTGAATAATAACAGAAAGCTGGTAAATGTAAGTGAAGAGGCTCAGATGATAAAGAACAGTTGGGAGCTGTGGAGCAGAGCCTGAGGCCAAATGAAAATAGCTGGAAGAGAAAAAAAGGGGATTTTAGGAGAAAGGCCAGAGAGATTTTGATTCACCCCTGTGGTGTGTTTCCCTAGCTGGATGCCAGGTGCCCACCAAAGCCACTCTATCACTCCCCTCCTCAGCTAGACAGGGGAGAGAAAAATATAACTGAAATCTCATGGGTCAAGATAAAGACAGGAAGAGATTGGTCAGTAATTAACATGAGAAGCAAAACATGCTTAGATCTGAGGAAAAAATTTTATATCTATTAATCAGAATAGAATAATGAGAACTTTTCCCCCTACTTCTGCCTTCCCAGGCTTAATTTTTCACGTGAATTTTCTACCTGCTTCCCCCTGTGGTGCAAAGGAACAGGGAAAGGAGCCTGTGATCAGTTCATCGCACATTATCTGTGGTGCTGCTTCCACCTGAGGGGGAGGGCTCCTCAGACCCTTCCCCTGCTCCAACATGGGATGGAAAGAATGGAGATCTCCCTCCAGCCATGTGCTCACTCTCTCTGTGTCCAGAGGTGCAGGGCTGAGAACACAGGCAGCACTGAGGAAGGACAAACATGTCTTTTGCCCCCATTTTTTTGCCAGTGCCTGGTGCAAATTGTGAGCTTGTCTCACACTGTGCATCCCAGAGTCCCTGGAACTCTGGGTTTCCTGACTCTGACCTCCTCCCTCTCCAAGTCCTGCTTCTGCCTTGGTTCCTCTGCTGACTTGTGAGAGAATGGTCAGTGGCAAGCAGCCACTTGCAGGAGTCATTTTAACAACCATGTATTCAGCTTTCTTAAACACTGTGTAACATCACAGCAGTTTATAGAGGGATGGGTGGAGACAACCTAATATTGCTCCCACGTCTGCCACCAGAGCTCTGCCCCACTGCAGCATCTCCCTGGGTTATCTGTCAGACACAGAGGACCAGGGAACGCCGGCACACAACCACCCCCCTCCTCCTGAGCTCTGCCTCAGTGGGTGCAAGCCTGAGGTTTGCATCCCTTCTGCAAACCTTTTCTTGTTTTTAAAGAATAAGGTGGCCATCCAAGGTACTCCTCAGAGCTAAGCTTAGGGAACTTCTAGGTGCTCTCCTGGCCTCAAAGCTGGTCTTCACATAAACAACACTCAAAAAAATCTCAAATCCATATGCTTTACAAAAAAAGTGAGGGAACCAGTGGGCCTGTGGCCTTGATGGTACCACAAAATCTTCTTGCTGACTAGTTTCCTATGGTTCACAAACCTGGCAGTAACTGGTCTTACAGGCTTGTCTCCTCTGCTGATGGTACCATGGGATTGCCAAATCAGCTGTCCCCCAGTGAGCCTCAGTTTTCTCAGGCAGATGAACCCATGGCTCTTACAGTGGTACTTTGTGCAAGCAGGAGCATTAGGTTGAATGTTTCAACACCAGCCTCTCCCCTCTTACTTACTTAATAGTGTTTGTTACCTGCCTTATTAAAGTAATTATCTGAGTGTTGCAGGGCACTGTATAAAGATTGGGAAGCAGAAAGCGAGCTCTCAGCCAGGGCTCCTGCTTCCTGAAAACCTGACTTCATACAGTGTGTTTGGTTCCCCACTTTTATGAATTATTGTAATAAGTGGTCTGAGAGCTTAGAGAGGCAGATTTCAGACTTCATCTGAAATATAGTCAGTTCAATTGTCTTGGTTCAAACAGGATTCAGAGGCTATGCCAGTGGAGGCTGGCATACTCTTTAGGAAAATTACTCTGCCTGCTTTTAAAAGGAAAAAAAGAAATCTTTGAAAGCTATGGAGACAGTGACTAATTGCAGTGTAATTGACAGAAATGAGATTCAGGCTTAAAAAGGCTTGTGGCCCTTCTCTGTACTCATGCAGAAATAATTTAGCTGTTTTCTAGTTATGCTCTGAATTGTTCTTGTGAGATGGGTACTTTAAAATTGATCTCATCTAGCTTAACTCATCTGGTGATTAAAAAAAAAACAAAACAAAACAAAACAAAAAAAACCCAAAAATAACATCTGCTATCATCTGGTGGAGCTGAACCAGAATATGCTCACTTCAAAGCCTTAATCACTGATGTCACTGAAATGTTATTATGATAAAAATAGTGACATTGAAACTCTTGTATTTTGGTTTTTTTTCATAACATTCCCTTCAGTGAGGCACTGGCTCTGTGAGACAGCACTGTCTTGAGGTGTGTGCAGGTATCCGCTTAGCCAGTTGGCTGATCAGGATGAAGGACTGAAATCTAAGCTCTCAGATAAAACTGTGCCTCTTACTCTTGTCCACTGAATTGCAGAAGCAACTTCAAGATCTTATCAGGGCCGAGGGCTCCTGTTTGAAAGCAGGACTGATGTTGTGTCAACCATGGCTTCTCTGACTGGGCAGCAGGAGCTGGGTCAGCTGCAGCAGAGCAGGGAGCTGATGGGATTTTGGGGCAGCAACCTCCTCAGAAGTGCTGGTGCTACAAACTCAGAAGTTGTGAGCTTGTTCCAGGTGATCAGTCCCCCCGAGAAACTCCCAAACTGCTCAATCCATGGGGCAGGCAGTGACATAGGCCATTACAAGCCATCTGGGGTCTTCTCTTCAGAAGAGATGAGCTCAAATGATGAAATTCCAGGGTGCAGGTGGAAGTGGCTGCTCCAGCCCCAAGCTTTATCCTACTGGGATAAAGATCATAATCAGATCATCTCAGGACACTGTACAAAGGCCAGAAAAACAAATATTTTGTTGTCCAGATAGAGTTCTTTGGACACTGCCATGTTCTTTTCAGGAAGTCTGGGGGCTGCTTGCTTCTCCCACTTCTGAATTGTAGGAGTGGGTGTTTGAGACTGCAAAAAGTCCTTTCATTTTGGAATGCCCTTAAACTGTCTTTCTATTTTTATTTATTTTTTTTTTTTATGTCATGCCCTTCCTAGAAACTCTGTGTTTGACCTTCCCTATTGTGTAAAAAACCCCTTGATTAGGTTTCTGGTGTGCAAAGTGCATTCTGTGTTCCTTAGTTGATCATACTTTACCTGCTACATCCCATCCTTTAAGCTGCCTCTTTAAAATGCCAAAGTTGAAAAGGTTGTGACACAGAGATTCAAAGACTGCCACTAGGCTGATAGACAAAATGGACCTGACCTCTTTTTCCTGGGACCAGTGGCACAAGCTGGCTTGTGTTCATATACTAATCACAAACTACTGATTTAATGATTCACCTTGCAGCAGTGGGAAACTCAGGGTCTCATTTCTTCCTTAGTATAAGCTGCAGCCTTTCCCACTCACAGTGGCTAAAGGCTCTAGTTCAGATCAATAGCTGCAGAAGGGCATTTTAAGGAAACCCAAAAACTAGAAGTACGACATCTATAGGGAGGTAGTTTCCTGCTTAAGACAGGAGTAGACAGGGCAGTATCTTCTTAAATCATTCCAGGTAAAACTATGTTTAGACATTACTTTTTCCTTGGCTTTCTGCCTCATTGATGGAGCTATAATAGATCCATGGTGCACCTTCAGAGTGTTTTCCTCTGCTGCACACCTGGACTTGTCGATCCCTAAAGACTTTTTTAACAATAGCAGATTAGGGACTGATCCAAAGAAAACAGGAATTACTATTGTGGAAATGCAAGTATATAGGTCTGTGGGGACTTTATTCAGTTGGTTTGGTACTTTTTGTCTTGTTTTTTACTGGATGTTTCCTGCCTGCACACTGTTGGTAACTAGGTGCTCTGGAACCCTGGCCGCCCGTTTTTCTGACAGCTGATGCAGCCAAAGCAAAGGTGATAAGAAATCCCTAAAGCAGTCCTAAATAGATGCTGGACTAAGTTCATCTTAACAGATATTTCTCATTTTTTAAAAACCCTGCATATCTGCAGCTGTGCATGATCCAGTCGAGCAGCCTCTGCCCTCCTCAGGTTTTCCCCAGGTAATTTCCCTCAGCTGGAAGGAAAAGAGCCTCAACTCTCCAGGGGCACTAGAGCGAGTCTGGGCTTGCAGGGAGGTGACACTGCCACCAGATGACACTGTTAGCCCTGAGAACCAGCTCGCCCCGGAGCGGGTCCCAGAAAGTGCTCCTGAGAAACGGGGGGAAGGAGCCTCGAGCATGTTGGGTGCCTGAACATCTCTTGGAGTCTGCTGCCCTCTCCCTTGGCCACTGTCACTGAGGAGGGACTGTCAAAAGAGTGCTAAATTTGGTGACAGATCTGCCACAGCTCACTGCAGGTAAACCACAGGCATTGCTGTGCTTTAGTTTTAATTTTGATTTATGGATTAGTCTTCATTCACTTACAGATTAACCTGGACTTAAGGATAGCAAAAGCATTTTCAACAAGTGATGAGGATTGCTAATTTATCCCCCTATTCCAGTTTATCCATTCAAAGGCAGTCCTGCCGATTCAGAATTAAAATTAGATAGTGAGTTAGGTAAGTAATGATAAAATGTCACAAGTTTTCTGGATAAAATATTGCCATCAACATCTGAAAATGTTCCTTTAATGAAAAATTTTCCTTTTTTTTTTTTTTTTTTTTTTTGGTTTTTTTTTTTTTTTTTTTTTTTTAATTTTTAAA
>VWZN01001441.1:694089-706811 GCA_013396955.1 Regulus satrapa | reverse complement strand
ATTTGAAAAATTTTTTTTTATAAAAAAATTTTTTTTTTTTTTTTTTTTTTTTTGTCTTTTTTGGGTTTTTTTTTGTTTTTGTTTTTGTTTTGGTTTTTTTTTTGGTTTTGTTTTGTTTTTTTTGTTTTGTTTTTGTTCCAGCTTTTCCACAGTGAACAATAGATGTGATCTATTCCCTGGAGAAAACTGATTTTCTGCCCCCAGTAACATTTGGGCTAGAAGAGCCAAAGAGCTTCAAGAGCTTCAACATTCTCTTTTTGGCACAATCTCTCCTTCACTAGGCTTCATCCTGCTCAGGATCAAATCCCTTTGGAGTTGCATGGCTAGTCACAGCTTTTTTTTCCCCTGAATTTCAGGTGGCCCCCGAGACAAAAGCAGTCATGAAATGGTTGAGGTCTATTCCATTTGTGCTCTCTGCCAGCCTCCACGGGGGAGAGCTGGTTGTGACCTATCCTTATGACTATTCAAGGCATCCTATGGAAGAAAAAATGTTCTCCCCTACACCTGATGAGAAGGTAATTTTTTTTTTTCAGGGTTAGGATGTTGGTTCCGTGTGTGGAACTATGGAAACATTTGCTTTTAATAAATAACAAACTTTGATTAATTTAGATCATGTACATGTGTGTGTGTGTATGCATGTACATATTAAATATGTAATAAATACTGTATTACATACATAATGCAAGTCTATATACAAATATATATAACATATCCTCTCATTTGGATAGAGCTAATGTTAATAATGCCAAGGTCAAGTTTTCAATCCCTACAGAGGCCTTTCATTTAGAAGCTGGACTTGAAAATCCTTGTGGATTCCTTCTAACTCAGAATATTATGTTACTCTGATTTATACACTTATTGTACTTTAAAATATAGGATTGTTTACAAACTATCAGCTTGTCTGAAAATATTTACCTATCTTTTGTGAGAACAAATACAGTTTCATAAAGCACAGATTAGGAAAATACAAGTTTTAATTTTTAAAGGGAGTAGGCTGTGATATTTTTACCAGTGGTTTCCAGAAGAAAAGGAACAAGCCTGACCAGCAGTGTTATTTTCCCATGGAATCTATAAGGAGTGGGGGAAAAAAGACTCACTGCCATATGGTGGCAGCCTTGTAACATTTATTCCAGGCCAGATGAATAGGATTGGTTTCCCCCTCTTGTCCCTGGGAAGTTCCTCATTTGGGACTCACTGTTAATCTTCTGTGAAATTTTTTGCCATCTTTCCTATTTCCCTTTGGTTTCCTCAATCTAGTATTCATTGCCGACATGCCCACCAGGAGAACAGCTAGCTTTTCAGTCTTCTAGTGTGTGCTAAAAATGTCTGTGGCCTCTTAAGAAAAGTGGTTCTTTATATAAACAAAGAGCATTCGAAAATAGTCAGAAGTTGATCTTTGACTTGAAACATCCTTTATCTTTGAGCATATCTCTAGGCTGACTTCTTCTAAAATGACAGTTCTCACTAACACATATTAAATATTTAAAGATGTATTACTGTGAAACATTTTTGTATCAATCCATTTCTTCTGAGCTGTACAATGCCTGCTGACTATGTGTGTATGAAAATGATTTAGCAGTAAAATTAACCAGGCACTGCATGGTAAAAAGCCTGTGTAAGAAATACCTGGTGGGTGCTAATGCAAGCTGCAGAATCTTGCTGAGGACTGGGGGAAATCATAAAATTGTGCTTTTACATTCCACAGCCTGGGCTAGGACTATCCTATGCATAGGTGGTGAAGGAGTCTTGCCATGTGTGCTTTATCAAGCAGGTCACTCCTGGAATGGAAGTGTAGCAGTACTTCCATCCTTTCCACTCAGGAACAGTGTGTGTATTTTGAGTGAAAGGATGCAGCCACACAGACAAAGGGCTCAATCACAGTGTAGTGCACAGATGGACAAACCCTAATGGCACTCCTGGTTTGTAGCACAATAAGACAGGGAAGCCTATACAGGTGACTGCTGCCTAGTCTTTGACTGCAGAGTCTGGGAATTTAGCTACAAATCTGGAAGTTTAGAACATGTCTTCAGGGAAAAAACAATTTTTCAAATGAGTCATCAGAGGAACATTCACAGCACTGTGAGTATCACTCTAAGTTTTGCACAGAAACATGTAAAACCTGTACCTGTGAAGTGACCTGCATTTAAGTAATGTCATCTACAGCTGCTGCTATCAGGGAACTTTCATCCCAAAGCACAGCCTTTGGTTATCTGCCATACATTGGCTGTAACATTGTTCTGAATGCTGACCTGCTACATTTGCTGTGCAAGGGGAAACTTGCAGACCAGGAGGAAATGCTGCAGAGCAGATGATAGTCAGATATTAAAAAATGAAAATTTGAGAAATATATTCAAACCATATTTTCCCATCTGAAAATGCATCTGTGCTTTCCCCTCCCCATGTCAGTCATGGAACATGCGTGGAAGCACAAGGATCCTCTTTTCCCTCTGCTGCAAGACACTGCCTTCCCTCCTCCTGAAAAACCCAACCTGTGATGGTCACTGGGGTAAAAGTGCTGGCTGAGGTAACAGCACTGACCTCACTTTACTGAAGGAAAATTCACACCACCAAAGTCACAAGGATTCCTCTGTTCTTCCCCTATTTGTTCCTCTATATTATATGTAAACATCTAAGTTTCCTTGAGGTCCATGACTGGTCATACATTAGCTTCTAAGTGATAACAAATAAGTTATCCAGGAATTTTTTTTTTTTTTTTTTTTAATAGATTTCACTTTCTTTTGGAATTCTCACTTTCTGTTCTCCCTGCCACTTGTCTTCCTTCACTTGAACGAGTGTCCAGGCAAAAGCCTTATGCCTCTTGGTGTGAAACAATAGGAGGCCTGGTCACTGGAAAGAGAACATCTGCAGATGTCTTTGTAAATGGTGAGAATCATATTCCTAACTCACATAGGCACCTTCTAAACTTTATATCAAATACCTTCCATGGAAGGCACAGAACTGGGACCCAAATTCCTGTAGAAATTAAAGATATTGAGCCTGGCACTGAACTGTTGGCAGCAAAAGTTCTTCTTAACATATTTCATTGACATCTATTTCTTTTGAGCAAAACTTTGAAGGACACAATTTTCTGGTCTGAGCAATATCTATACACATAGAAACTTAAGGGAGTTGAAAAAGCATTTTATGGTGAGTCTGGATTTTTAGTTCCTGGTCATCAGAAGTATTTCAGTAAAATGTTTTTACACTTAAATTAAGCTCTCTTTCCACATTTCCTTGGTCACCTACCTGATCCCATAAGTGGCTCAGCCATGTGATTATTAGAAACAATCACAAACATCAATCAATACTGTGTGCTTGGTCATTTTGGTCTTTATCCTTGATGACAACACTAGGATAAAGTTTTAGGATTACTTCTAAAACCAGGATTTTAGCCACCAAACTTCTTGCACATGTCTTAAGCAATATGGAATGAAACTTATGAGGATGAATAGTAGGATCAAGTAGCATCCCATAACTGCTGTAATTTCAATGCTGAAATTAGAGAGTCCAGCCTAGCAGTCAAAGTTCCAATAAACAAATAGGAGACGGAGGATTTTTGTACAAAGTTAGAATAACCATTGGAGAAGAAGGGCAGGAACATGATTCAAATAAATCGTTTCTTCAGATAAATGTTCTTTCTTCTGTCTTCACTACATGTTCTGTCACTGTTCCTTTCTGCGTGGTGACTACTCTGCTCTTTATCAGTGTCCACACTGTTTGGAAATCAGTGGTGACATCCTACATCATCTTGCACTTTTTAGGAATGGTTTCTGCCCCACACAGAAGCAACTGTGTCTGAGATCAAACTGGCAGGTTTTCCTGTGTGAATGATAAGTGCAAAGGAAATTGACACTGACTTTTTTAAGCAGCACCACTCAGCTTGAAGATTTAGTTGGGATGAAGGAAACATAGGTGTTTTTAAAGGGTAAAAATATGGAAAGCTAAAGCAAAACCTAAAGGAGGTTGAAATTTCAACTTTAAAACTTGAAAACCTGATAAAATGAAAAATATCCTCTGCTCCTGCCCCAAGTGGTAGATTGAAGCCACGGACCAAAAAATCCACTGGTATTTAATATGTTGTCTCTGGATAAATATATTGGATTGCAGAGAAGAACCCTAAAGAAGAAGACAAACCAAAATTTCCTCACAACAAACAAAACTTCCTTGCAGAGCAGTTCATCATCTCCTTCAGCCTTGAGGACACAGGGTGGCTCAGTGTCTGGACTCACAACAGTAATAGTTAAAAACAGCAATGGCAAAGTTTTCAGTTTGTCAAAGCAAACATATTTAAATCCTGTCTGTTACAGGTGTTCAAAATGCTGGCTAAAGCCTATGCAGATGCACACCCAGTCATCTCCGACCGGTCTGAACTTCGCTGTGGTGGGAATTTTGTAAAACGTGGAGGTATTATAAATGGTGCTGAGTGGTACAGCTTCACTGGAGGTAAAACCACTTTCCCATCATATCGAGTGAGGTAAAACCTCTATGTGACCTTTATAAGACACCAGAGTTTGAACAAAATGGTTTTATTCATTTTGGTCTGGTTAAGGTCCTACCCATGCAAAACATAATTTTTAGGGGATTTAAGTAGTAAAATATGTTGGCAATGTTTTTATGCAGATAATATGGGATTCATTTAACCCCAATGGGACTTGAGGAAAATTAACAAGTTATGCAAGGGTCAAAATGTTTATATCATATCATATTTTTTATTTTAAAATCCGATGTGTAGAAATAAATGCGTAATGTTATGCTCTCATTCCTTAGCAGCATGAGAACCCCTCTTGTAGATTATGCATGTGCTGCTTTCTCATCTGTTTAAATAAATTCTTTTCTTGGGGAGACAAGAGAGACAAACGTCCAATTCATTTGTGCTTCCGTTGTTAATTTGATTTCCCCAATAATAGTATTTTGTTCTCTTTAGAATTCCTTCAATACTGGCATGGAAAAAATATCAGTGTTCATAAATTTTCAGCAGTGCTTCAGTTGTGTTTTCCAATAGGACTCAGCTGGATCCCCAAATAATTATGTTGAAACTAGACATTTGGAAAGCTTTGGGGCATGCATGAGAATTAGGTTTAG
This sequence comes from Regulus satrapa, assembly GCA_013396955.1. Taxonomy (NCBI): domain Eukaryota; kingdom Metazoa; phylum Chordata; class Aves; order Passeriformes; family Regulidae; genus Regulus; species Regulus satrapa. The sequence continues at coordinate 701,729 of VWZN01001441.1, read as the reverse complement.
ATCTCTTTGGCTTACATTCTTTCCAAAATTATATTCAATGTCTTTTGTACAGAAACAGTTTTGAACATAATAATGGCAAAAGGCCGTTTCTGTTCTGGTGACCCTTGGCAAACACCTCTGATACAGCTGATCATACAATTCCTGTGATTAACCAATCTTTATTGTTCTATTGCTACTTCTTGGCCAGGTGAATAGTAATGTAAATTTATGGTTTTTGCCAGAAAGTAGTTTCATTGTCATTAGTTAACATTTATTTACAGTAAAAACAAGATGTAGAATTCTGAATTTCTTGAACACTTTTTGTATATTAGCAAGCACTTTTTACTGTATAATAACCTACACCCATGGGGACAGCATTCAGCTGACTGCAGCAGCAAGGCTCCAGTTAAAAGCTACATGGTTGTTCATGAGCTCTCCTCTTTCTTTTTTAAACTTATAGGTATGGCAGATTTTAACTACCTTCACACAAATTGCTTTGAAGTTACCGTGGAGGTAGGATGTGAAAAGTTTCCTTTGGAGGAAGAACTGTTTACAATCTGGCATGAAAACAAAGGTGCTCTTCTGAATTACATGGAAATGGTACTGCTCTGCTTTTACAGACCTTTTTGCTTTCTGTTTTTCTTTTTCATTCTTTGTCAAAATTAATTTCTTTGCCATTTTCCTGCTTTGCTCTCTCGATGATGCTGAAACAATCCTCACACTTCTCCAGGGGCCCCAGTGCCTCAGTTTTTCTAGCAGGACACACAGGTGGTATTTTGTCTATGCTGCAGAACACATTGAGATTGAGGACTGCAAAGGCCTTGAAAAGAGTGAGAAAAGCATTATCTGTGAATATTTTGGGCAGCATTATTCATCAACTGTCCAACATTTAACACTAGAGAAAACCTTAATGTTCAGAAAAGTACAAATCAACCTTCCCCTTGAAGACTAAAGCAAGAAGATTTGCTCTCCAGAGAACTTCTTGATATTTTTCTTTCCATATTCCATGTTTGTGTCCCAAACACTACTGTCCCACAGCAAGTAATTTAGATTCAGCTAAAATCTTGCTAGAAATGCCATTTGCAGACTTTGCATCTTGATTTTTTTATGACTGGATTTATTAAATGTCTGAAGTCAAATCTCCTAAAGGAAGAACTGTGTGTCTCTGAGCCTTAAAACATGCCACTTAAATGTCATTTTTAATAACAAGTTTAAGCTCAGCAAAAACAAATACCTCACTGACAATAAGTAAGTGAGCACAGAAACAGAAGTTGCTCATCTGTCTCTCAGCCATTAGTAGGTTAGCTTTCTGTCATGCCTTATTTTGATAGAGTATGCAGTAATTTAAAATTGTTAGGAGTGTTTTTATAGCCTTTCTAAGCAACCTCTTGCTACTTGTGGTAAGTATTATCATTCAATAAAGTCTACAGTACAGACCACCAAACTCATTTCGTTTTACAGCTGTCTGATGAAAATGAGTTTTAGTGAATCCAAATGGAGCTGGGTTAAATCCATATATATTACAATTGAAGTCTTCAAGATGTAAAGATTTTATAGTGTGAGATACTGTAGAAGTCTGTACTGGAAAAGCTTTTTGAGTAAATGCAGGACAGTAAGCAAAACAACTTTGCAGATAAGGATGACTGAATTACCCTTGATAAGGATTAAGTCTGCCATAACCAATTCAAACTTTTCTTATTCTGATATATACCAGGCTGTTTGGTGTGTGTACAAATCTACTTGTTTTAACAGACAGAAGTAGAATTCATTTTCCTAAATGCCGATCTCTTCTCCCCATCAGAGGCAATATCAAAATACCCTGCCAAAGTTATGTGACACCAACTTAAGGAAAAATTAAAAATAGTATCTTTACTAAAGCAAACAAAAGCAAGATTGTTAAAGAAATTTCAGTTTTGTCATTTTTGTCCTGTCACATTATAATTGCAAAATTATTATTGAAGCTGTATGAGGTCATCCTACTTTGAGTATGTCTACACTGTAAATTGGATTTGAATCTGAGATGACTCTTCCTTCCATATTTACTCTCTACCCATATGATAATTCCCCAAGTTCATGGTGCAAAGCAAATTGCAGTGTTTCATTATAAAGGACAGTTTTCAAATCCTTATAGTGAGTTGTTCCTAAACCTTCCAGTGAATAGCTTCACTCAGGATGGAACAGCTGCTTAACAAGACTAGAGACAACACAGTCTCACCTTAAATTAAAAACTGCTCTCACTAGACTAGACTTTTTTTTTTTCAAGCTTTTTATTATCAGTTATTGTAAAGTTGGATAATTTAATCATTGTTTTTAAACATCATGATATTCCATCAGAAAAGCAAATATGTTTTTCCCTTNTTTTTTCTTTTCTTCTTTTGTGACAAGGGTACTGGGAAGGGAAAGTGAGAGGAAGAGAAAAGACAAGGTGAGGAAGTGAAGCAAAGAATTATTGAAGTTGGTGATAACTGTTCAGAGAAAAAATCAAAATGGAATTATTTTTTCACTTAAAAGTGCCATATAGATTTCTCAATATAAAATATTTTAAATTTGGAACACTCTGAAATTAGAAGCTTAAGAGGCTTAAGCTTTGGAACTTTTTTTCTGTTTTGTTTTATTTTGTTGAACTTCGAATATAGCACACTTCCTTGTATGACAGAATTCACATTGCTCTTTAGTTTGTCACCAATCACATTTCTCACCAGCTCAAGCATTTCAGTTCTGTGCTTGCAGAGAAGGAAAAATGGCTGTCATGCACGCTGCTGTCATGACATTCTGACAGGCAGTGAAGTGTAGGCAGCAGAGTGATGATGAGTCACAAGTTCCTGAAGTGATGCCTTCTCATTGTGTTCAGATCATCAGATTGATTTTGAAAGCCCTAACTTTTCATTTCTTTGTGGTTCTGTGCCTAGGGCAAACATTCAGAAACAGTCCTTAAATACTGTGCTCAGACCTTGAGGTGCCAGCAATTTGTGCAGAGGTTCTCTCAATGCAAAGATACCTATCCCAAAAAGCTCTGGTTCCATTATTCCTTTCCCTCCATCCCCTTGGACCTTCCTAAATAGGGAATGTGATCTGAAAGGACATTATCTCCTGAGAGCCTCTAAATTGGTTGAACTTTTTGACAATTCTTTCCTCTCTACAAAGGTTTCCTTGTGATGAGAAGGTAGTATTCTAGTGACTCCCATCTAACTTTTCTTTGCTTTGCCAGGTTCATCGGGGGATAAAAGGAATTGTGTCAGATAAGTTTGGCAACCCAATAAAAAATGCTCGTATTTCAGTCAGGGGCATTCAGCATGATGTCACCACAGGTAATATTTTTAGTTTAAGATTTTTCTTGGGGCAGAGTGAAAGTATTGAGAGCTTAACCTTCAAAAGTATTGTCAGGTTTGGTAGAAATGGCACCTTAATGGAAAACTGAAGGCTCAGGTGGGGGCTCTCTTCTAGAATAACAGGAGAGAAGACATGTCAAGCTGACTGCTAAGTCTGTCCTGTCTCTGGGGTAATGGAGTTCTTGGTGTTAAAAATTTCACCTAGAACAGAGTGCTGCCCCAAATACAGTGTTTGGGGGCATATGGTAAGAGCTTTGCTCAGAGGCTGTAACTCAGCATGTGGGGATGTGGAGCTTTGATGGAAGAAGTTAGTTGAGATAATGCGAACATATTATAGGTAGGACAGTAGGATCCTCTCTGATTTTCACAGCTAAAAAACTGCAGAAATTGAAGGGTCCACAACCTTTCCTGTTCATGTGGAAACACATAAATATGTGAAATTTTTTGACAATTATTATTAGAACATTGAATTATGTCCACATTTTCCTGTCATCAACCGATAAACATATATTGGGGCATATACAGCTGTTGCTTTTCACAGTTATAAAGTTCTGAGCTCTTAGGCTGTCACCGAAATCAATGCTTTATGTTTCTTATTGATTTCAGTCAAAACAGGGTAGGCCATAGAACTGAAAAATAGAAGATATGAATGGTTACATTTTGCTCTAATGATAGTTGTTGAATCAATTTAGAAAGCCAGAACGGCTTATAATGTAGTGGATGTTTTCCAGCTTTCAAAAAAATTAGCACTAGAGGGGATACAATAGTGGAGATGATGCAGATTCTTGAGGCTGGTGGGAGACTCTGGCATGAATTAGTATTTTTCAAACTTCTTCCCAGGCAATGGCTTCGCATTGGTAGTGGACCTTTAAAGGAGTAAGAATTAAATAAAAATATGTCTACACTGTAGGAAAGAGAGTATTTGTTTTGAGTTAGATGGGGTTAAAAATGTCATATGGTTAAAGAACTTTTTGATTTTAGTGTTAAAAAGAACTAAGAAATTCCATGAGAAGGTAGTATTAATGCAACACTAACTGAACTAAGAGACTTGCCATTCAAAATAAAGGAAATATAAAATGAGGAATAAATTTTTCAGTTTTAAAGCTCCCTGCTTTTGCCTGCAGGGTCTAACCTTCAGCTGGAGGAAATTTTCACCCATTTTACACTAATGGCAATTTATACCAGCTGCAGCTCCAACTCCATAGTCTTACATGCAAGAATGTCTGCAAAGTAATCAAATGTAATTTAATAAAAAGAGGGATTTTTTAGCTCCTTAGACAGTCTAAATATATATATGTATATATATTGCAGCCTGGATTATGATTTCACTTTCTTAAGTTTCACATCGTTTTAAATTAATTTCTCTGTGAGTTATTCCTTGTACCCCTGGGAAAAGCAGCACAAAGGAAAGCATCTCTTCCCTGTGATAGAGGAACAGCAGTAATTGACATTCTGCATGTGAATTTTACTCCATTAGCTCCCAAGGGCCAGGTTTTCACAGGCGAAGTCTCTTTTTGTCACCTAGAGCTTGCCTCCAAACATTTTTCCAAATCTGGGCAGCTTCCATGGCCCGCCCTTTAGCTGCTTGTGCCATCTGTGTGCCCACGGGTGCGTGTGCAACTGCAGAGGCTGCGAGGCTAAAACCTGAGCTCGGTTTCATTGCGTCCACCCCTTTCCCCAGCTGCTGATGGAGACTACTGGCGACTCCTGCCTCCAGGGACGCACATCATCAGCGCCCAGGCGCCGGGCTACAGCCGGGTGATGAAGAGGGTCACCATCCCTGCCAGGATGAAGCAGGCCGGGCGGGTGGATTTCGTCCTGCGGCCCGCAGAGGCCTGGCCCAACAAGCTCCTCCGCCGCTCCATGGAGGACGCGTACGACCCTTACGACCCACTGGAACTTTTTGACCCTCATGCCCAACACGGGCAGCCCGAGGCTCGAGGAGGGTCCTCACCAGGCAGGGAGAAGCCCTGGTGGTGGTCGTACTTCAGCTCTCTAGACCTGCACAAGCCTCTGTGGCTGCTCAAGCAGCGCTGAGGAGCGTTGCCACGCTCCGCTCAGCTCACTCCGGTGCCCTTCCGCTCCGTTCCAGACACCCTCACTGCTCTCGGCAATATTTAAATGTTTCATTTGAAAATAGAATAATAATTCAAGCACGCTTGCTTCTTTCGTTTTCTCTTTGAACACAACTGAGTGTATTCAAGTGGGTTTTTAAGTATTAAAAACAACAGTGCACATCCATTCAAAGGCCAGATTTTATGCAAGTTTTTTTCTTGGTAATGCTCTGTACTTTTTCCCATGTAGCTAATCATCACATTCATTATTTATTAGGTTCTAAGTACCTGCAGGAAAATATTCCTGATCCTTTAATGCATTTTTGTACATGTTTTAATATATTAATTATAACATACTAAAAACAACATTCAAAAACACTCAGAAAACTCCTTTATTTTCCCTTTTTACATTAGAATATTAAGTTAATTATCTCTTCTAATAACAACTCAAAATATTGTCTTTATTTTTTAATTTTAAATGTTTTTTATAATTTTAAAAAGAGGCTTTTAATGTATTTAGCAAAATACTGGAAAATGCCTTTATTGCTGGAAATACACACATCCTATAAATGTGTGTAGACATAGAAAAATACATGAGATAACTCATGAGGAATTTAGGTTAAAGTGTGACATATTGCACTAAAGTTTTTAACATCATGCTCTGTTCTGAGCCTATGTAGATGTTAATGAAACTTGTAGACATCAAAGAAATGAAGTTTCTTTTCAAGATAGTTGAGTAAAGCTCAGTGAATAGTGTTCTTTTCAAGAGGCTGTCCTCTCTCAAATATCAGATGCAATGTATTTTTTAAGGTGATATGTATTTTTTTAAAAAAGTCCTTGATTTTGATGAAAAACATAGGGCCACATTTCCTTTTAGCCTGAACTGTTAATGAACTCCCTACACAGATTGTACTTCCCCCTCTAAATGCCAGAGTGTGTGAATAGTGTGATTGTTGGAGATGACAAACTTTCTTCAGGAGCTGCTGGATTAGCTGTGTGGATTGCCCTACAAATTCTAAAAATGTTTTGTTCATCTTAGGTAAATCAGCCTCATTGCATGAACCCCATAGTCCACATGCACATATCTCATACTATAGCTTCCCAGGAACACTCAGGAGATGAATGATCTTAATTCTGCAACCAGATGCTGCACATGGCTAAGTACTTTATTCCCAGTTGTAATCTGATTGAAGTTAGGAGTCTGTTATTCACGTGCTTGGATGTCTGAAGGACTGGAGACAATGTTAAAATGAAAGAAAATTACTTCAGCGTATAAACAAAAAGTAATTATATGGGAGTGAATGTACTGCATGCACATGGATAAATGTTCCTTGCCCAGGCTTGCCAAGTTAAAGGACCCTGAACCCTAAATATGCCAAAGGAAATTGAGCAGGAGATACACCTCCAGACTTTATTTCCAGTAATAGGTGTTACTACTGTTTCCTGTGGTTATTTTTTCTCAAAGCCAGCTTCCTGTGAAAAGTCATGAAGCTAAAAAAATCAGAACAACATGCCAAATTGCTAAGCATTAGCTGCACTTATTAAGCACATAATGTGTTGCATGATTAGAAAGATGATTCCTCTAAGTATTTCCTAGATTCTCACAGAACTATTTAAATTTTTTTCAAGTGATCACAGTAAACCCAAGCCTGCTGAAATGCAAACAGAATGACTGTGCAGAAAATTCCCTTCTTTCCTGCAGTCTGGAGTTGAAATAGCAGATAAGAGTAAAGACTTGGGAAATATAATTTCTGAGTAAATTGTAAAGACATCTTATGGAGACGGTTTGAAAAAGTAGTTTGCTCTACTACTGTATCACTTATGTGAAAATGGTATGGGAGAGCAAGAATAGCCTCTCTCCCCATCTCAGTCATAAAAAGAGGTGTCTGGCGCAGAAAACGTTTAGATCAGAACCTTCTGCAGGTTCACACTCAACAGCCTCGATAGAAGGGATGTATTAAACTTCATTGAAGTAAATGTGAGGTTATTGGGAAAAGGTGTGCTTCAGTCTTCTGGAACTATTTAATTTTTTTCATAAGAGAAATTCTTCAATTTTCAGTTCCCTTGGGGCTGGAAAAGACTGGTAGAACAATTAAGTAGCTCCCAAAAATCCATTTTACTTTAGATGAGATTTAGGACATATTAATTAGTAGGAAAGGAAAGGAAAGGAAAGGAAGAATTAGTCAAAGCCAGCCAAGTAACAGTGTAATCAAAATTAGTATCACTATTTTAATATTGTTTGAGATTAATATAGACTTAGTTTTATATATATATATAT
>VWZN01001441.1:650820-693954 GCA_013396955.1 Regulus satrapa | reverse complement strand
TTTTTTTAAATCAAGCAATGTATGTTTAATATCAGACAGCTTTGTTTAAAAAAATAAAAAAGACATAACCCAGAATAACCCACCCCATACCTTTAATACGGTTCAAAGGATTTTTAAGTGGTAGTGAAATTTAAGCAGCTGAAGGCAGCTCTGTTACTAATATATGGAAATGAACACAGTGTTTAGCTTTCTCATGCACCTCTGTAAGATGCACAGGGTTAAATGGAAAATAAATTTAGGATAATATTAAATACTTTTAAAATAGAAACAGGGATTAAAATGCTTCAATGAAATATTCCCTCCCACAAGTGAAGTGAAAGTAACATAGGAAAAAAGTGAGAAATAACCAAAGTTCTCTGGCAGTCTCTGCCATGCTTGAACCCTGCCTTGGAGACTGGGCTTGGCCTTTTTCCAGTGCTACTTTGGATCGTGACAGGTTCAGCAGCCAGACGGTGCTGTCAGAAATTATAGTGTGTGTTCATCAGACTCTCTCTCCTTTTAAGTCAGAGTCTACATAATTTTTTTCAATTACCTTCCAACCACATATTGAACAGTATTGATGTAATTTTTTGCAACATCCTCCTTAATAATTAATTTCTCAGTCTCCATATTTATTTCAGAGGGATCTTCTCTACCATGGAGCCAAACTTTTCTGCACAATCGCATTAATAAATGCTTTGACCTGCCAACCATCCAGACCTCATTGCTCTGCCAGCAATGAATCTTCCCAAGTCAAAGCACGCAAATCTTGCTAACAGCATTACAAGTATGAAGAGCAAAGAGAAAGCTCTGCTTATGTCATATGTGCTTATGTCATATGTGCATTTTCTCTTTCACTCACATGCCAGAAAAAAGCCAAGAACACTTTAAAAAAATATCAGCATTTAAATCACGAGCTGCGTGCATGAATTATACAAATGAAGGTTTGAGTCTGTTTGTTCCATTCATAAAAACTTTTGAGATCAAAAATAGCAAAACAAAGGCATAAAAGTTTGCAGCTGTTTAAATCTTTGTCTCCTGTAACAGAATTGTCTTCCAGTCTTGGGCCTCCCACACATAGGAAGGAGTGTGTTCATTTTCCTAAAGACAGGAAAGATAAAGGCGTCCTAAGCTAACTGCTGAAAAGAGAACTTTAAGTGTCAAAATCACTGAGTAATAGAAGCTCTTCCTGCTATCATTTTTTACAGTGTTTATGCAGTTTTTCCCCCTTTCATGCCTCGGTTTAGCAGCAAAAGGGAAGCACTCCAAAGCAATATTGCAGTCTGTTCTGAAGTACTGTGAACCAGCTGTCGATCAGAGTTTGCCAAGCCTGCGACATTTCTTTGTGTCCATCACTCTGGTAATTACACTGCAATTCGAAAACAAACCAGAGACGTTTTTAGTGGTTACAAAAGTAGCCATCAAAATGAGACAAGTCTGTGTGTCTGTGAGATGATGCTTGCAGACAGGCTGGGAGATCTCTGTCATGGGTGGGCATTCACCCCACAGCAGTAAAGCACTGGAGATCCAACCTTTAGGAGAGGAGGAAAGACGGGGATCGGAGCAGTTTGAGTGTCTTGGATGGAAATGTGAGCTGAAGCTGATAGACCTCTTTACAAAGCTCCTGTCAGAGGTACTCTCATGCTGTTTTCCTTCACTGTAAGATGTGCCTTTCAAAGCTTCCACAGAGTAAAAGGAGAGGATAGAGAGGTTGCACTATACTTCCCCTGCTGTCTTTGTCTTCACAGCATCTTGCAGCAGAGATCCCCTTTGACATTTGCCTTTTCTGGCATCAAGTACTCTCAAGTTGTGCAGGCAAAGGGCTTCTCATTGACTTCCTTGGTGGGGCAGCCAGACCTCTGTGAGGAGGTGCTCTGCCACCAGCCACCCCTTATGCTTAGGGGACACCAGAAGGGCTTCTCTGTAGAGGCTCTTTGGGGACCTTTTTGATTCTGAGTCCAGGTCTGCTGACATGAGAGTGTAAGAGCCTGGAAAAAGGGGTGGGGTAGGGATAGTTTTTAGTTTGGTTTTCTTTCTCAATATGTTACTCTATTTTTTATTAGCAATAAAACCTTCACCAAGTCAAGTCTGTTTTGCCTACAAAAATAAGTGGTGGGGTTTGAATTTCCCTAAGCATCAGGGTCTTCAATAAAAAAAATACTGTAATGATGAAGACAACTTTCTTTCTTCTTTTTTTTTTTTTTTTTTTTTTTTTTTTTTCTAAGGGGGGNTTTTTTTTTTTTTTCTTATTTCATAAGCAGGTGTGAGATATCTCCTAAGGAGCTGCTGGCACTCCTATCAGCAAAAGTTTCTGAGAAAGATAAGAGGTTGTTTTGCAGGGAGGCGGTGATATAATTTTATGAAGTAAATCCATTTAATGAGGATTATCAGACATGAATAGTTGTATCATGGTTTTATTATCTGTTCTCATCAGCTTTTCTTACAAGAACCAAGTTGGCACAGACTTGTTACCTGGGCTGACTCATGTTGACCTTAAGGAGTCTGGGCAGGTCACCAAGAGATCAGGGACTTGGTGGGCTTTTGAGGGTGAGAGAGTGCTGAGGACTTCTGCTGACACAGCTGCCACCCAAGTGAAGTGAAGAAATTAGCCCAAGCACTAACATAACTATTTTTTCTGGGGGAAGAAGAAAAAATGCACTTCTGAAATGATTTGACTGTGTTCACAGGTAAATTCTTGCTGGACTACCTGCAAATTGTACCTTTGGCTGAGACAGTCAGAGCAACAGAGAGGAATGCAGGAAATTCGGGTCTGGATCAGACCAGGGGTCACCTCCACACAGTGCTCCTGGAGGCTGGCAGCTAATCCTCCCCAGACAGGTGGCACAAGGCACGGCTAGGGAGCCTCTGCCTTTAAAGGAGGGGTTTCTACAGACATTAGAAACTTTAGGCAGACAAAGTTTGTGTGACAGACTTGCACTTGGTTCACATTTCCAGCACTGCAAAGTGCTTCTGAACAAAGCTTTGGCCATTTTCCCCAAGCAAAGATGCTTATATTGAGCTGGTATATCACAAGCTCTTTTTGGGAAGTAGAAAAAAGCAAATGGTTGTGTCTGTGTCAACTTAACAAATATAATAACCTCTTGCTGGGGTTTAATTCTGAGACGTCATCATGTACCAGGGTTGGGGGTAGCACTGAGGGAGTCCCCACATGTCTCTGCATCCCTCTGCCCATGATACAAGTTCTCCTCCTTAAGAAAGGCCATGAGCCTTTATTAACCCACTATACAGCTTTACTGTTTTACTCACTCATGCAGGCAATCCTGTTAATGAACCCTAAATCAGAAAAAGGTTTTTATGTTTATTATGTTTGAAATATCACCAACCAGGACTCCAAGAATTACAATGCTCATTTGGAACATCTCTTAATTTATACACACATAATCGAGTATTCATATACACATACACACACGCATGTGCACGTACATGGAGTCATATTTTTATAGAATGTACATATAAACATAATGGATTACAAGTTACGTCATATGCTATTTATTACTTTGCATTGCAATTAGAAAGATATTCAAGCTGTTGGGAATAAAAAAAAAGTATTATTGTCTTTATTTAATTTCAGTATTAAATTCAGTGCTTTCAGTAACAGAATCTCTAATGAAGTAAAAGGCAAGACCTGATCAAATTAAAGCAGCAAGGCTTAGTGGTTAGGGCTATGAGGAAGCAAACAAAAGGAGAGACATGGCAGCTAAAACAACATTGTTTTGTGACTAATGCAGTGCTCAAGGCAACTCTTCTGCCTTCCAGTAGGTAACGAGGAAATGAGAAGTTTGTTTTGACAATTTTTTTATTTTTTCACTATGTTAAGAGATGAATGGAGAACAGAGAAACTTACTTTCAAAACTGAATGCAGACCCATCTGTCTCTAGGAAATAAATCACTGCAGTCAGTTGAAATCACCAACAAAACATCTGTCCCATTTGTGTAGAGGACACATGAAAACACATTTCTCACAGAAGGCAATTTCATTTTAGGCAAAACTATTGGACAAGTCCAAATTTTAAAATCTTTTAAAACCTCGGTCAGCTACTCCAATTTGTTCACCAAAGGAATTCAGGATACCTTTCCTTCTGATGTTAATAATACTCAAACATCTACTTGTCAGCCTGCTCCAAATCATCAGTCACAGCATGCTCAGAGGTACAGCTCCTATTTCATTCTCTGCTGGGATTCACAAATTGGATTTTCCTCTGGCTACCTCCCCTGAAAGGCTTGGTCCAGTCAGCACTCATGGTGCCCATTCGAAAGACTGCAGTGGCTGTGTCAACTTGCATTTAAAACCCAGATAGAAAAGGCAGAACCTTTAATATCCCTGTGTTTAAATTATAGCTGATACATCCTCAGCTCACTCTCGATAAAAAGTGCTTTGGAAACACATATTCCCTTTTACTGGGCTATTTCCTAGTGAATAGGCCCTTCTGGGTAGGCCACTCGATACTTCTTAAGTTGATGGGTTTTTTTTGGTTCTTTTTTTAAATAAATCATATTATCAGAGAATCCTAGAATGATTTGTGTTGGACAGGACCTTAAAGCTCATCTTGTTCCAACTCCCCTGTCATGGGTAAAGACACCTTCCACTAGAAAAGATTCCTCAGAGCCCTGTCCAACCTGGCCTTGAACACTTAAGTTTCTAAAGTTTTTGTTTTGTTTTGTTTTGTTTTTAAGAAAGAAATTATGCCGTAATTATTTTCCTGTTTCTAAGGATTTCTCACCACTATTAAAGTGTATTAAATACATTTATCAGACTGGACATGTGATGATATGTGTCGAAGGCTTCAACTCACTAGATTTTAGTGTAAATATGCAAGACCAAGATATTATAGCTCTAAAATGAGTTTGTACCTAATTCAGATAATGGTGCACTATCTTAGATACAAACATTTTCATATCAGCTCTAGCCAGGCCCCAAGTTTCCAACATAGTGATAATTTTTGGCACACAGAGAAACATGAATGTAACTACTTGAAGAAATTCACTTACAAAATGGATAAATCTCTAGTCTTTACACACACCAAGGTGAATTTTGAGAATCTCATCTTTTAAAGGTACTAGCAAATTTTACCAAGGACCATTTCAAGTCCTTTTCATATCACTTTATAATGTAGAAATATGTTTATTTATAAAACTTCCACCAAAATCCCAGCGCCAGTATGAAGTTTGCATGCATGTGTAAGAAAGCACAGCTCCATCTGGTTTATGGTCAATCAAAAAAAGTATGAGAGAATGGACCTAAGTCTCTGTGACTTATAACAATATTTTTTGACTGGCACTTAGTCTGAATCCCGAGAATTTTACAAATCAGGAAATGTGTCTTCAAATGTTTCATGAAGACTCTAAAGAACTGTTTGGAAAAGTGTTTGACAGGTAGAAGCCTTCCAAGGACACAGTAAGGAGCTGTAAAAAACAATCTTTCCATTGTGTTGCTAGTATTTTTAAAATCAAGTTTTCTTTTAGCAGAGGTATAGTGGTTGCTGGTTTTGCAGCTATACTTTGACAGAATCCTGAAGATGCCTTTCTTCACACAAATATGATCATTGTAGACTGAAAAATCAGATAGAGAAGTTAATCTGTTAGATACAGGGACAGGACAATTGTGAACCCCTATGTAACTTTCTACCTAATCCAGCAGTCCATAATTTCCAGTGTATTTTACTACTGAATGTATATGATTAAAGGAAGAGGAGAGACTATCTTAAAGGTTGCTGTCCAGTAACACCATGTCCACATTCTCCCAGGCAGGTCCACACTGCTTGGCAGGTCTATACTGCTTCTTCCTCCAACATCCTTCTATTCAGATTCTGCCCACTTAACTGATGGGAAACAACAGCACACTACACATTCATTCCTCTGAAAGACCTGTCTGCTCAGCAATTTCTCAGAAATTCTCCATTATGCAAAGAAATGCAGTTTAAGGGTACTGGTGGAAATCTCAGCTTGTGATCTTAAGTAGAGGCATATGGTTCTGATGCACAAAAACCATTGTCTCCTTTAAAATAACTTATCAAAGATATTATATAGCAGTGGATGTCTTCATGAGTTATTTAATATCAATTTTCATGTTAAACTCTTGTCATGTACTTTGCTCAAATTCTACCCTGAGGGAGTGATTTTCATAATTTGCCGATATTTTAATGTTCTTAGCTTTCTTAAAATGATTTATAATTTACAACCTAAATAAAGCTAAGCCACACTGCTGAGTCTAGGGACAGCTTTCAGAAACAGTGATGCAGCAATCTCTCTGGTGGGAACTGGCCATTCTTCCCTCACTGAAAGTTTGAATGCTTTCTTGAGTAGGGATGGGCTTTTGGATTTGGCAAAAGGTGAACATGAAGCAGGTATGGCATCTTGGGCCCAAGACAGTGAGAAAACTTTCAAGCTGCACTAGACTATGTGATAACTTTAAGTCTTATATTTCTTTAAAGACACATCTTGAGTAAAGGTCAAGGACTCCTCTGTTTTCCTCCTGCTAATACCCATTCAGCTCTTCTGCTGCTGCCAAGTCAAGAAGCTTGTGGCATGTCAAAAAGTGAAGGGGAATGAAAACTTGGAAGAACAGTGCAGCTTTACAAGACAATTTCCAGTGTCCACATGTACTTGGGCTTAAAGGTAATTTGGGCAACTCATCACCACTTGGCATAATAGTGTGGATTAGAGCTATGCCATTAAATACATCCTCTACCCTTAACCATGACTGATAATCTATTTGAATAGGGATGTAAATGGAGAGATTTGAAGCTGGCATAGCACAAGGCGGTTTTCTTCTATGTAATCCAGGCTAAAAATGCAAAAGGGTGGTGCAGGCATGCTCTTGACAGTTTGGTTTATAAAAATGAATGTTGTGGTTAAGTGGGTGGGACATACAATGAGGAGCTGAGGACCAAATGGGAAATGTTTCCTTGTTGAGGAATGCTTTTGCAATCTTGATTTTCTGTGTGTAAAGCTAACCTTGCAGTGTGCAGATTGAGAAGAGACCACACAACCTTTAGGAGCATATGGGAGTAGTCATTATGTGGACTCAGGAGTATTTGCTAAGATGCCCTAACAATCAAATGGAGTAGCTAAACTGCCTTGTCTTGCTGGAGAATAGATTGGTTTCTTATGCCATTTACAGAAACAACACTGAACAGATTTTTTATTGTAATCATTTGGATTCAAATTCCTCCATCCTTCATCACTTTATGCATTTCATTTCTCTGTAGACAATTCCACATAGATAAACTCTGGAATATTGAAAGACATTGTACACATGTTCCTGGAGCTTTTCAAGTATCTGACTGTCTACATCAACACTGACCTTGGAGTGGCAAGCAAAATATTGGCTCAGTTCCTATTTCCTTAGGCTGTGGTGGTGAGACTGGGATGTCCACCCTGGCTCAACGTTGTTGGATGTGTTACACCAGAAAAGGCATCCAAATGTGAATGACCTTGGCTTAACTAACATCAGTAGGAATAAGCCAGGAGAGAGTCTGCTCAAAAGATTTGTGGTAAAAAAACACCTTTCACAAGGAACTATACCCCACCATGACTACACAGGTACTCTTGATTTGCCCTGTCTTTAAAAGTGAGCTAGCTCTAAATATAAAGTCTGGTTCAAATGAGGTTTCCTTTGAAATTGCTGTCTTCTTTAAGTAAATGTAAGTGAAAAATGGGAAAGGACTCCCAGATCATCATGAGCAAAGCAAATATCTTGGTGGCAGCAGAAAACGGTAACAGCCCAGAGGAGCAGTGGTGAGTACACGTAAATCTGTGAGCATAGGAGCCACCAGCACCAAAAGGTGCCTGGTGTCCTATTGGTTTGTGACTCAAGATAGAATTCCCAAGATCACCCATGTTCATGTAGGGACAAACTTACTGCAGTCACCTTCCCAGTAGGAGCCTTAGCAGGACTTCTTTATTTTGAGATCTTTCTCCATCTCTCAAATTTTAATTGCAATTGACCTGAAGTCAAGCGGCAAGTAGAGATAGTTGTATGACCACATATGCATACACAAACTCTCACAAATCCATGTGTACCAAGGACTTTTACAGCAGAAACCAGACTAATTCTCTTGGAAATACAAATACATCTGTCCCAGAGGTGGGGTTGACATGGACTGCTGCTCCCTCTTGGGCACAAGAGTGCTCAGTTGCTGGGAATCTAAAACCCATCTAGAGGTGATGAATCATGTGTTTTAAATGGCATTGCCACTGTTACAAGTAAAAAGTCAGAATGAGCCCCTTCACTTTACAAGCAGTGATAAATGCAGTGGAAGCCACTTAATTAGTCTATGATAAATTGCATGCCCAATTAATTGTGATGATTGCCTAGGGGACAGAACCCAACTCGAGGCAGTTTGATGACTCCACGGTAATGGCACATTTAGTGAACACTGGAGAGTCTCTTTCCATGCCCTTTCTGCAGTTGCTGGAAGCTGAATCACAACAGTTAACTGCCAGGGATGCATTTCCTTGCCCTAGCTTTGCCCCAGTTTGACCTTTTCATCATTTTATTCTGGTTAACTGAATCAATATTATCTTAATACAGTGTTTCCTTTTGTCCTCCCAGAAGCAGTGCATGGCTATACTGCAGATTCAAAGTGCAACCAATGTTGGATGAGTGCAATGGGATTTCTTATCCCTCAGAGCAGTAGGTGGTAGCTGGGAGGAAACACATTAAAGGTGAAGAAGTTACCCGAATGTTAAATCAGTGCAGTTCTGAAAATTGTGCTTCATAAATTGATGTACAGAGCCTGGGAAGCGTGAGCATGACAAACAGGCTTGTACCTGTTTGAGAGAAAAAGTAATTTTAAAATGTTTGTGTTAAACTGGTGACAAAGACCATGCAGAAATTGCTCTTTCCGTTTCAAAACAGCAAACGACTTCACAGGGCAGCATCAGGTCCCAAATGTGCCATCTGCCTGGTTGTGGTTTGTTTATTTTATACATGATTGAATGTAGAGCTCATCTTGGTTCCTTTTACATAATCATATTATGATAACCACATAATTAATGTTTTTAGTACTTAGCAGATAAATGAGATGAAAAAAGACAGAGAGAAATATCTGATGCTTAGAAATTCTTCTCAAGTGCTCAGTAAAAGCCCAGATTTATTCTGTTATATTTAATCTAGAATTTGTAATATTTAGAATTACCTTACAGGTAAAGTTTGTTTATGAACCTTTACTGGGATGTTAATGCATGGATGAAACAAACATTTTGCTTTTTTTTTTTCCCGTCACACTTTTTTTTCCTCCCAGATGTTAATTTTCAAGACTTCCCAAAAGTTCATAAGGAAGTTGAATAAAGTGACACATTTCAATCTGGGCAAAAATATTTTACTTTATTTTGGGACTTGAAGGATCTCCTGGAAGTCTCATTAAATGTGTGTTCTAGAAAATATATCTGGGTTTTTTCAGACCTTCTACTCCTGCGTGCATCTGAATGCTTATACTGTATTCTGTTACTTCTTATACAAATATGGAGCTTATACTCTTGTCCCTTCTTATTTGGAAAGTTAACCTCTCCACGAATGGAGCTAGAGTTTGAGCAGAAACATATGGACAAAATACTTGTTGCTCTTCTGGTTCCATGAAAAGTTATGAAGTGGTGGTGAAGAATGTGTGCTTAGTGGGGGAAGAGGAGGTCAGTGAGAAATTTGTCCCTGTTTCAAATATTTTCTCATCAAAGACTAGATTGGACAATGTTCTTCCTAGGTCAGGATCATGGAAATATGTGTCTCCAGTGATTCGCCTTTAGCCTCTCAGGATGGATTTCTGGCGGGAATTCTCATATTTCCTAGTGATGTTTTAAACTGCAAATATTCAGATTAAGAACTCCATGCATTCACAAAAAAAACATGTTCTGCAGACTTCTGTAGCAATGAACAAAGCTGATGTCTGCTATTAAGAAAGTTCTTTACACGAACGATTTTGAAGTGCCGTTATACATTATTAATGGAGACAGATCTGATGGTGAAGAAAACTACATTTGGCAGAAGGAACATTTACTAAAAATGTCATTAAAGAATTTAGGCTGTATGTTACCAAGCATTTTGTAACTCCCTTCACTGACTTCTTGGCCTCTTTATTTCTTTCATGTCTGGTAAGTAGCTTGAGGTAGTTGATGAACATTGGAACTAAGGAAGTCTGGCTTCTCACTGCTGTTTCTCTAAAGGTTTTTTTGGTTTTGACACATAAGAAGGAAGCTCTAACCTAGTCCATGCCCCATTTTGTGCATTTAGAGCTTTCCTAAGGTTTTTCTTTCATCTAGGTTTTATGCAGTCAAAAATAAGTCAGGGCTTTACCATAACTAATTCCTCAGTGGAAGTAAATTTATGCATTTGTTTCTAATAATGAATTTTTTTTTTAAAAATTGCCTATTTCCAAAATTTAGAAAAATTGAGATATTTTCCAACCTTCCCCTGACAAATTTACATCAACAGAAGAGGATACATTTTGCTAAAATTTTCCAATAAATTATAAAGAAAAATAGAAAGTACTATAGACTGTAGTATTCACTTAGAATGACAGGACCCATTTCTTAGAACCCCGCCTTTAAAAAATAGAAGCTTTGTGTGATATATTTCATCAAATACTGCATTCAATGTCATCTACTGGAAAAAGTGTAACTTAATTGCTGCGTCTTTTTGAAACTATAAGGCAGTGAAATGAAATAGTTATCTTTGGAATGAAATGCAGCCTCAAGGCTGGTTTACTAGGACAAAAAATTTACTGCCCAGCCTTGGGAATGACTGGAACAATCAAAAATATAAGTCTTGTTTATACAGAACTCATTTTTATTTAAAAGTAAGCAAGATGATCCTATTGTCCTTTTGAAATTTACTGATAACACAACACAGTGTAAGTACCTAGGGATTTTTTCTGCCACACCAATGATTATTGGTTATAAATAAATAACCCCGCAGAGATGGAACAGAAAATGAGGAAGTATTTCAAATTAGAGGAATATTTACATTTAGCACTTGAAATCAAAGATGTAGAAGGAAAAAAAAATTTAAAAAAAAAAGGTGTAATTATATATACAAAAATGGGGTTTATTGGTTTATTCCCACTACATTTTTTTTACCCAGTGGATATTTCATGGTTCTGCAAGGCTTGGCATTGAGCTCTCTACTCATTGATTTTAGGGCAAGAACCTGTAAAGGCTGTATCGTCTGAAGCTGGACATGCACTGTGACCTGGCACTCATGATCTGTAGATTGTATGACCTCAGTTACCAAAAGTAAGGGTTTTAATTGCGGACTCCCCAACTCCTTAGGGAGTGATTAAGGCACAAGATATTTCTTCCAGCAGCTCCATGATTTTCCCAGGTGGATGAGGTGCCTCCCTTTCCTTGTGGCTTACAGGCAGACTTTTCCTTACAGGTCAGTCTCTCTTTTTCCAATTTAATGGAGATTTGGTGTTGGCCTTACCTAAACCTTCCCTGGAGCTGAGTGAAGCTTTGTAGGAATATGAAGGAGTGGGTGAAACTTATGTGAGAGAGTCTTCCTGAGGCAGGGTTCAGTTTGATCCACCATTCATGGATTCAAATATCTGTTATGCCAACAATATATATGCCAATAAGGAACAAGGCATGGCTCAAGAAAGGACAAGCTGGGACCTGCTCCAGGGGCTGTCCACCTTTACTGGGGAAGCCCAGGTACTGGTAGGTGTTTGCTGGGAAACCACACCTGTGGAGCCCAGGCTGATGTTCTCCATCTTCCCAGCAGGACTGCCAGACCCTCACCCTGAAGAGAGGCACTTTGGGGGGTTGGCAGGAGCAGAACTCGTGGGCTATTAGATATGTTGACAGAATGTGAATGTTTCCAGTCGCAGATGAAAAGAGGGTGGTGGTTTTGAAGAGTGAAATTTGAGCAAATGCACTTCAACCCTCCTGTCTATTCAGGGATTTAAATCCCTCTGTGGATATTGGCCTATATAGAGAGCTGCTGGACTGTGCTTTTACATAAGATCCTAAGTGACTTTGTAAGCTTTCAAGCACTTCCAAATCCTTCACTTTCAACAGTGCTCTTTGTACTGAAAATTTAGTACATAAAGCCATATCATATACTGGGGTTTAAATATACTCAGAAAAGTTCCGCATAATGGCATCTTAATGCCTAGACAAATGCAAAATTAATATACTGGAAATCTCTGGCAGCAGTAAGAGTAAAAGCAGTACAATTTTTTAATGTTTTGTTGGGGTTTTTTTCATACCAAGCTCTACTTCTGAAACAGGCAGAGGAAAATCTTCTCAAGCTGTAAGCTCAGCGTCCCCAGAGTGAATAGGGTTCAATGTAGCATGGATAATTTGTTTGCTTTGCAATTATTTTCCGTCAGTGGAGACAAATTGATTTGTACAATAAAATTGACGGTCACTGCAAGGCAGCTGGCTTTCTAAACTGTAAAAGAATTTGACTAGGTTAAGTGAGTACCAAATTTTTGGAGTACTGGGATGTCCTTTTGTACTGGTAAAACTTGCAACAATTTTAGGGCTTGCCAGTGATTGCTATGTGAAATTCAATATCAGAGAATGCCAGAATTGTTATTCTTAATACCACTGTGAGCAGGCCCTTTGCCAGTTTATTAGCGGCTTGCTTTGAAAATTATTTCCAACAAAACAGAAATCAAAATGCAATAAAAGAAGCTGATAGTAGAGCAGATGAATAGGTAATTCTATTCTTGGAGGAATAATTGCCTCCAAGCCACCATTTGATTTATTAAATGGAAATGAGGTATTTAACATGGTTTTGAGTCAGGAGTATTAGACAACAATAGTTTCTAGAAGAGAAAAATTAGTAAAAAAGGCTTATCTGGAAAATAGGGCCATGATCAGAGAGTGAGGTGTATTTCCAGAAAATGTTGCTGGTGGAAACATAGAAGAAATAACCAGTACATTCTGCAACTGGGGTATTTGCATATTTGTCCAAATAAAATTATTTAAATCTCATTGAAAAATAAATGGCTGTTGACCTTCATTCTTTCACTTTTATTTTTAAAAACTAGGTCTTGGTTTGGCATCCTAAAAGACCGGGCAAAATTTTAGTGCATGCATGATCAAGTACTATGTGTGATTAGGAATGCTGTAGTACCTGGTAGCAGCCTGAAATGAGGCTTTGATTCCACTTTTCACAACACTGGGCTAATCAGGACATTCTGTCATATTCAATTTAAAAGCTGGATATGCCCCAGAAAAATGTTGGCCCTAAAAGCTCAGCAAATAGCTCCGGTTAAACTTCACTTGGATGTTTCAAGTGTTAAACCTCATTGCAGACATCAGGATTAGATTAGTGATACTGTCAGTTTTGCAAAAGTCCAAGATCAGCACTAAGTAAAGTAGAAGTTTGCTAAGATGGGATAGTTTCTCTTTGCCCAAATTAAAAGGACCTGGGAAAAGTTGATACTGTACAGTTCAAGGACATTTGATTGGGCTCAATACATAAGGTAAACAAAGAGCTCTGAGCCCCGATCAAAGTGCAGTTCTGGAGGCCAGTGGCATGATCTTGAGGTGTGAGAAAAAAAAGTTTTGAGGAAGAAGGTCACATGTTTGAAGGTCCAGACAATCAGGCTTTGGCCTGACCTCTCTGCCTATCTGGGAGCAGCTCCCCCCAGCTACTCATGTGAGTGGGGTTCAGAGGTTACCAATTACTTAGGGAGGCTGAGAAAGTTGTATGGAGCTGCTCTCAGCTGCCATTTCACATTAGCTTCAGGCCACTTGCAGGTAGGCTGTGGCTTTTAATGCTTCACTGCCAGTGAGCTGTTTTTCAGCTCTCAGTCGCTGTGGCAGTGACAAACCATCTCCCTGTCCCGCCTGGCAGCACTTGGTGCCTGCCCTGCAGCACAGCTCCCCATCCCCACACATTTGTGCATCACAAAGCTGCAACCCCACCACATGGTGGTTGTTTTAATTGCTTAACTGCTGACCAGGAAACTTTTTTCTGCCCTTTAAAAAAAAAAAAAAAAAAAAAAAAAAAAAAAAAAAAATTTTTTTTTTTTTTTTTCTTTTCCTCCTCTCCAAATATTTCAGTGCTATCAGCAAAAATGAATGAAATCCTTTAATTGGTTGCAGATATCAAGATGATTAGAGTAATTTGTGGCAGCTTTTTCATACAAAACTTAAAATAATGTATGTGTCTTCACACACTTCACTTCTAACAAATTACTCAAGGATGACTTACAACTTTATAGAAGTATAGAAAAAAGTATATTAAATTATATTTTTTATACTTACAGAAGTATGAAAAATACCTTCAGTATAGGTCTTGCAAATATAATAAAAAATTCTAAATCTTACACAAAAACTCTTAATTTAGGAGCTTGTTTTCAAGTTCCAACTTTAAAAGTTAGAATTACCCTTAAAAATTATCTGAGGATAGATAGATTGTGTGAAACATGCTCCCTGGGAGAGTTCTTCTGCTTTCTTTTGAGGCTGATCTCTTGGATATTGACAAACAGGATATTGAACTACCCAGGATTCTGGTTTGATCCAGTATGTAAAGTCCCATTCTTTCCATTTCACAAATAGGATTTGGGAGTTTGGAGTTTTTGCTTTGTGGAAATCACAAACTTGAGAGGGATCACACTTCTCTAATGCAAGGCATATTTTCAGTCTATAAACAAGCCAGTTTCCTTTCAGAAATATGTCTGGGTTTTATTACACACCCTTTAACTTTCCCTGGAAAATGAGTACATTTGTATTTGGAAATATTCACATAAGTGAAGAAATTTTCTAGGAAATTAAGTGAGCCACTTTGAGTTTACAGTGAAAGGCAAGAGCAGCCCTGCCTTAGTTTGTGAATATCGTGTTTCATGTATGCTGCTATGATATATATTTATAGTTCTTGTGGATTCGTTTGGTTTGGGTTTTTTTTTTTTTTTTTTTTTTTTTTTTTTTTGTTTTTTTTTTTTTTGTTTTTTTTTTTTTTTTTTTTTTTTTTTTTTTTTTTTTTTTTGGATGGGTGCTTTGTTTGTTTTGGTTCAGGGTCAGGGGTTTTGGGGTAGTTTTGTTTTTGTTTGTCTGTTATTCGGGGTTTTTTATTAAAAAACCAAACAAACAAAAAAAAGCAAAACAAAACAAAACAAAAAACCCAGCAAAAAACCACAAACATAACAGATTATTTTAGTCTTGATTTACACTCAGTTTCTTCTTCTCTTGCTCTTAGCAGTTTACCTTTAAAGTGAAAGGTGGTGTCTGTTAAATGTTTCACAAAATAAATATGTGGTACTCATAACTTCCTGTGTGACATGTGCTGCTAAGTGCTTACTGGAAGTGTGCTTTCCATGGAGCAAACAGACAAGAATAAGACTGGGACTTTGAAATCTGGACAATAGGGTTGGAATATCCTGGTCACATGGCAAGTCATGCTACACAGCAGAGACATTGACATATCTGGAGAAGCATTTGCTACATCCCAGGTTTTTTCAAAAACATCTTGACTCTGACTCATGTCACTATAGATACTCTTATTTAATATACAGATGCATTACAAATGTGCCATTTTTTTTTCCTTTTCAGCATTTTTGTTGCCACTTACCATGTGAAGTTGAATAGGGAAGCAATTACTTTTCATTTAATTCCATTTCATTTTCTACCCCAAAAATTCCATTATTAAGAAAACCTTAACTGGATAATCTTCTCGAGAATTTAATGCTGTCACTGTGAGTTTAATAAGAGAAGTGAATTTACAACTTGAAATAAATTGAATTGTCACCTCTTACCTAATCTCTGGCTAGGAAAATTCAATCATTTTCAAAGAAGAAAAAAAAAGCTGAGCATAGACCATATTCAGAAGGGTAAGGGTATATTTAATATACCCTTTTTTGAAACTCTAATATATACAATATCTAAATATACCCTTTATATATTGTACCCTAATATATATTGTATCTAAATATACCCTTTAATTTAAACTCTATTGAATAGAGTTTTTAGGGGTGCTGGGTTTATAATTGTCCAAACTGCAATATCTGTAGCCACTGTGCAGCATAATATAGTAGATATCTTGAATAGGATTATTGATGAGAGGAAGGAAAAGTAAGGATGATGTTTGCAGGGTTTTGACCTCATTTTGTGCAGATTTATTTCTCTTCAGAAACATTTCTGGGTTTCAATCCCCACTATCAAAAGGCACTTCAAAACCTTGCGTAGATTTCAGGAAGAGGACTGCATGGAACACTCGGGAGTAGAATGGCTGGGAAAAGATTCCTGGAAATGCAGGCTTTGCAGAGGAGATTTTACAGCTCATTGCTTGCTTGGGTTAAAGTCAGAGCAGGCAGATTTCTGCAGAGAAGGAGAATGGGTGAGAACTGGCTGAAGATGAGGAGGAAGAGACTGGAAGGCTGGAGGGAGAAAAAAGAAATCTATAGAAAGAAAAGAGAAAGTACCTTAAGCTTGAGATGTGTTTTAGAGAAGCACTAAAATATAAAAACAAGAAGACATCCAATTTAAATATGTGACAAAAGGCAGAAGACATACTTTCTACCTGTTTTACATCAACCTGTGTTAAACAAAACATTTATTACGTTATATATCCTCTTGGTCATGGACTAAATATTGAAGGAAATACTACTGTAAATTATATTTAATGTAGGAACATTTTTTACTACTTATTAAAGTTATTTCATATAAAAGAGAGTAACTGTAATCCAGGTTTTCATGAGCAATATTTGGAAAACCAAAAAAAACAGAAGGAAACAAAACAACATGACATTCCAAATGTTTTAATGTGTAAGTTTAACACTACCATCATTAACTTAATGGAAAACCCTCTTACCCCCTTACACTGTGTGTGAAATTGAGTGTTTTCAGTTTTTAAGAATTTGCTTCAAAGAAACATGTATTACAGAGAGAAATATTTCTAGGAGAAATGTCAGGAGTATAAATTAGAGGAAGATTTGAAAATTTAGTATAGGTGACAAGGATTTCATAAATGTTACTACTTAGCAATGAAAAAACCCTGAATATATAAGAAGTTTTTAAACTGTTGAATGTAAATGTAAATATTTGATCCAGTTTGGAGGATTTATAGAGATTTTGCAGTGACATTCTAGATGGCTCAATAAAAGCCATAGAGTCCAGAGAGAACAGAAAAGTACATTTTTGCAACATATATTTAAGAATTTACTTTTTAATCAGGGAAAATTAAATGAATGAGCAATGCAAAAAATTATATATTTTTAAAATTATTACCTATTAATACTATTTTTGAAGTATATATTGACATATTGACATATCTACTGTACCACTTCTTTTCATCAGAATCCTCACCATGTCAGCTGATTCTGCTTAAGCTAATTCAAAGAAAAAAGATAAACGCAGTGGGCAAAGCTCAGTCAAAAAGGTCAAAGGCTGTTACTCTGGTGCAAGCTCCTGTCCTGGATGGTAGCTGAATGGTGCTGAGAGAGTCAAATAAAGTTTTATTTGATTTATCAGGCATCAAGCTTGAGAAAAAATGAAACCTTTGAAATAATATCTCTACCGAATTTGTTGCACTTCACTGTGACATGCTGATAGCAGCCAGCCCATATAAGATTGTGTTTCAGTACAGAGTGACTCATTTTAAAATACCCCAGTGAGACACAGGAAGAGAGCAGCAGAAAAAATTGAGAAAAGTTGACAGACTGAAGGTCTCATCCAAGTTTATGTCACGTGGAGATGGGGTTAGTAATGGTGCCCTGCACAGTCTGGGATTTTCAGTCACCCTGGTACAAAGAAAATATGACAGACTATAGTATCTACCAAGAATCTGAAGGTCAATGCATCAGAAATTTCATTAAAAATTCCAGCTCTTGGACATCACACATAGATGTGATTTCTGTTATTTCTCAGGAACATTATGGTGACAGAAAAACTTATTAAAAGTGATAAACAGTTGCAAAATAAATGTTTCCATCAGGAGATCTGAAATCAAGACTTCTGGGTGCAGTTCCCAAGTCTGCTGTAATACTGAATGAATTACTCATGTCTCAGATCCTCATCCATGCAAATGGCTAGTGTTCCCTCACTTGTCGCCTTTTTTGTCAATGGCTTTTTAGCTAAAATCTTTTTGTCACTGTCAGACCTCTAGCAGCAGGGTTCTATTTAAATGCAACACTATAATATATAAAATAAATTTTTAAAGATTATTATCTTAATTTTCTTTTTCTGTGTTTGAACATATAAAAAGATAAAGCCCTGCTCTGATAATTAACTTGACCAAAGGTAACATCAAGTTCTTCTACTACATGCATCTCCCTAAAGAAAGGTTACAAATCATTCAGGTGAATAATACTCTTCTTCATTATGAAAAATATAAACTTGCTAATTTATGGCAGTCATGGAAAAACATTTTTTTCCTTGGCTATACTTAAACTTCATCAAAGTATTCACTATTTTGTTAAAAAGGCATTTTAAAAGAGGTAGGGGCTGGTTTCATCAAGAAGCTTCCTTCTTTTTGCCATGTGCAGTCTGTATCTAGTGCTTGAAGCAGTTTTAATTGTTGTTTTCATTGGTTTTCTCTGGTAGTAACCAGCTAAGCAGAAACAGACCTGTGATGACAGTAATATGTTACAGTGGGTACTGCAAAAGGTGGGAAAGAATCATAAAAAAGGAAGAGGAAGTCGACAGATATGGCCAAACTGTTCTTTTCTGGAGTATTCCCAGGTTCAGAACACTGTAGTGGGATCCAATCCAGGATATTTTAACTCCTTCCTTGGCAGGAAGAAAATAATTTATCTATAGTCTTGTGGTTCCTACATGCACAAAATATGTAACCAGCTTCAGCAGCCTCAGCACAAACCTGTGGATGTCAGTAGTAGCACACAGGGTTTAAGAGCATTGGGGTTTTTTTTTTCTGAATGTTTGCTCTCCTCTGGTATAGATTTTTATGTCTGTGCAAGCATTTCACTTTTCCTTTATTTGTTCTACCTTGACCACCTTTTTCTATGCTCTTCTCCCCTGTGTAATGGTAATCCCTGTTCCCAATTCGTGTCTTCTGCCACCTGTGATCTGGACTGAATTCAGAGGATCAGATGGATTGGGATGGTCAGATTATTTTGGTGAGGCAAAGATAAAAGTGAATACCAGAAAATGTAACTTTGCTCAGTTTTAATAGTAGAGATTGCTTCAGCTCTGCCATTTGGAGAGGCTGCTGTCTGCAGCTGTGTGTCACAGACATCCTTCTGGATATCACATCCTCCCAGTGCCAACTGAGCATCTGGTGTGCACCGCATCTTCTTTCAGAGGTAAGAAGCCAAGCCTACAGAATTGGCCAGGGAACCCCTTTTCAGTGTACAGCAGCTGTAGCTTTCTCTGCCTCTGTAGTTCTCCAGCATGTTCCTCCTGCAGTTCAGTCTGGCTTTTGGCTTCCCCCAGCACTCCTCAACCGTCACCCCCTGCCTGGCTCTCCTCCTGATGGCAGTGGTTATGCCCTATAGCAGAGATTTTTAAGGATTATCCTCTACCCCTGCTGGCTAGGCCAGACAGGAGGGCAATTGCTGGGAGTAGCTGTCTCCTTCCCAGCTGATGCATTGTACTTGCTCTCTCTTTTATGTGTGCTGGCATGACTTGCAATGTGTTACTTCACTTGCAGTCGTAACTAAGGCTAATAAAATGCTATTATGGTTAATTATATTCACCGGTGAGGCACTTAAACTTTACATGAAATGGCATCCCAGTAGGCTTCAGTTTTCATAACACATGGCAGTTGGAATGGCAAGGTTTTAAAAAACATGTAATATCATTAGAGTAACAAGACAAGCACTTGAGTAATTTTTTTATGACATGCTTAATGGCGTTGCCATATGGATGGCTTGTAAATAAACAAACAAAAAAAACCTGATGGAAGGCTAGAGGATGTAAGGGACACATACATCTGGCAAAGGATATCCCAGCATGCTTCAAGCACTTGCAGTTTTATTAAGCACTTCTCAGCACCTTGTGCTTATGAAAGGGTCCAGTGAGGTGGTGTTCATTCATGCCCTTTTCCAGAAATGAATTTATTTTTTTTTAAGAGGTGTGTAAGGCAATTATGAATTCTCTTCAGGCCATTGGAATGTCCTGCTATATACCAGGGAGCTTTTCTCTCTCTTTGTCGACTAGAAGATGTTTATTCTGAACTGGCCTGAATGTTACTAACTTCTAAGTTAGCTTCACAGTTTTTTTCAAGATTACCTTTCTCACCTTTTGGGTACCTTAGAAAATTATTTTGGAACACCTAATTATTAATTAAATAACCTGTTAGCTTACTGTCATTAGTTTGAACCTAGTTAAGACTATTTCTGTATGAAATCCAAAACAATATTACAAAGTCTTACAGGGGGGCAAATGACAGAAAATAAAATCATGTTTACCTACAGGATCAAGCCAGGGGGATCCATTTCCCTCTCCATACCCAGCTGAAAAGATGAGAGTGCTCCCAGAGTACCAGGCAGTTTGATTGTGCACAATTCAGAAGGCATTTACAGGAAAGACTTTTCAGTTTATGATTTGTACAAACTTTTGTTGGTCTTTACCTGGGTTTTTCAGAGGGCTCATGCATGATCATAATTTAACTCTTTTCAGTTTTTATACCACGGATTATTGGACTTCAGTTTGGAAGATAATTCTGAACTTCTGTGTTAATAACTTTTCTCAATATCTGGAAATAACTACTTTGTCTTTGGCAAACTAGATGTTTAACAGCAATTCTGGCAGATATTTACCTTTAGAAAAGTGAGAAATTTCTCTGAGTTTGATAATGTAATTTGCAACTATCAGACAAAATGTTGCCCAGAACATACAGCTCATATTAACATGCAGTTTAAAGCACATTTTACAGAAGGCAGCCTGCTACTGAATCCTGGCTGAAACTACATGTGGTGATAAATAACCAAGACAGAGTGTTAATCTCCAACATGGCATGGCTCCATCACACAGTCTTGATTCTTTAGATATACCGTAATAAAACACTGTTCTGGTGGAGTTTATATCAGTTGTCCAATCCAACCCGTTAAAAACTTTTTGCCATCAGAGTTTTGAGTGGTTCCAACTGAGTCTGTGAATCAGGACTGCTCGGCAGACATGCCCAGAAAACAAGGAGAGCAATTAATAGGACAATTAAATCCTGTGGATAGGACTGCATTTGTAGGGAGTATGGAAGCAGCGGATTAAGTAAACACATATGTGAAGTGGAGGAAAGCTGCAGGGGTCCTCCCTAGGGTAGGGAGATAGACGTGGAATAGGCAGATAGCAGGTTATGAGGGTGAAACTTGCAGGACAGGAAAAACTGCCTGAAGGGGAAAGGAAAAGCCCTTCCCCTGTCAGCAAAGTGGGAGAAGTGAGGGTGAGAAGGAAAAAGAGCAGCAGAAGCATTATAGACAGCTTGGGGAGCTTGAAAGCACTGAGATGATCATCAGAAGATGAATTTGTGGTGAATCATCACAAAGTAGGAAATCGTGTTCATTGTAGAATAAAGGAAAAGCATCTTCATTTTAGTTTTCCTCAGCTGTATTTTTGTCCTTTTAGTAGGTGAATCCAGGGCTCATTAAAGAGCAAAACCAGTAACACAAACTTGAGGAACACAAAACGTGAGCAGATGTTATGCAGTCTCTCGTGTGTCATTCTGTCATTCAGTATCGGCCATGTCTGACGTGACCTATAATAAGAACACCTCTGAACTTTCACTTCTCTTCTCCTTTTAACCATGGACTGCAGTTGTTTGGGACTGTGTGATGGCTTTGTAATGCTGAAAACTGAAGACCAAGAATAAAGTGTTAAATGTTTTTTAATAACAACCAAACATAAGAGGCAAAGTGTCTAGAGGCAACATAAACTGCCAACTCTGCTTTTAAAAATGTAATTTACTAAAAAACAATCCACAATTTATATATCTATTTTCTTTTAAAACACTTCTTCAAATAAAAAAAGTACTAAATCTTGGCAGAGGCTTTTGGCTGAAATGCAGGAAATATATTATGAACAGATTTTTACATCATTTTTCCATGTTATTTTTGCAATATACTCCAGACCTATGCAATATATAAAATAATATATTTCCCCTTTATGTATGGAAAATACTCATCAACTTTATGGTTTCATTAAAGCCAGAGAAGAAAGAAATTTCCAGTGTAGTTCATGATAATAATTCCAAGTGAAGAAAGAGTTGTCTCTTGATATTGTGAAGGTGGCATTGCCTAAGATTGACATTCAATCTACAAATAAGATAACTAATGAATCATTCAGATACTCCTTCATATTTTCAAAATATGTTCTAGTTACTTCATTTCCAAATACCATTTCAACACCTCCAAAGCAAATCTCTTCAAGCAAAGGTGGGTTCTAAAATTCTTTCCTTACATTCCACTGCAATATAATGCCAATTTTTAAAGTGAGTTTAGAAATCACTAGGTTTGGGTTTTTGAAGAAGAGCAATGAGCAGGCATGGAGCACAGGACATTTTTGGACCTTTTGAGTGTGCTTGTATCTTGGAAGCATTCCAATGTGTGCATGGTTTCTTTTTCTGTCCTAGTGCATTCTATAATGCAACAATTCAGGTGCATAAGGACCATCGCATGCATGCTGACAGCAATACCTCCATTTTACAATAAATCATAAAAGGAAAGAAAAAGAGTAAAGTTTCTCTCCTAACCCACATAGAGGGCAAACTGTAGAGGCCAGACAAGGATAATAAAAAAGTATATGACTGACAGCTGACAGTATGCCAGTGAAAATTTCCCTTTCCCTTAGGATATTGTTTTGATAATCTTTGCTGATTTAATTCTTTATGGAACTAGAGTTTGTGTGTGTGTGTGTGTGTGTGTGTGTGCGTGTGTGTGTGTGTGAATGGATACTTTTTGAGGGGTGGGGGTTGCACTTGTCAATTGCACATCAAAATAGGGTGGATAGACAGAGAAGTGAAATGTAAACAACAGCTCCAGGTTTGTTTTTCTCTTTAGGCTGTTGGGGGATGTTTTTGTAAAATGAAGGTTAACAGAGCACAGTAATGGACATCACTTCTTAAGGATATTTGGCCAATGCTCCAACACAACTGACTGCAGTTTTATTACCTGCTTTTATATCCTATAATCAAAAAAGTATTTTCTTAATTTTAGCTGTAAGAGAGAGTATAATGTGTTTACCTCTTGATGATATTTAAAAACTACACATTTGCTTAGAAATTTTTATGTCATTTTCCATTCACAAGTCCATAATTTTGCCACATTTCTATCCACTTGGTCATTGTCTGTTTTGTATGCCTGCAACGTTTTTGTGAGCATGTCCTGATGTCCGTGCCCCCTGAGACTGAACCCAAACTGTGAGTATCCTCATCATGCTGGGATGACCATTCTGTGGGGCTTTACACGAGTTCTGTGTCCACAGGCTTCTCCAGCCCGGCCATCACGACTTCCTGCTGCTCACCAATGGCACAACTTTGTTGGAGTAGCAGCAGGTGCTCAGACTCAGTGTCCTTGTCCACATTTGTCTTCTGCCACCCTTTGAGCTTGTCACAAGGTTGATGACTTGAAAAGTGGGCGAAATGGTTGTTTCCCCTCTTGCCGCTAACCTGAGCGTGCAATACACCAAAGAAAAAAGCTTTGTTTGTTTACACAAACAAAACAAGCTTCTCCTGCAGAATTTTGCAGATATGACTCTAAATGTACTGAAGAGAGATCTGTTGAGTTAGTTGATGCCTTTTGTAGAAACATAATCAGTTTTCCTTCTGGAATCTGAATGCCAATTTATTTTTTTTCTTTTGACTTCAGTGGCTCCATATAAAATGCTTTTGTTTTGCAAGTAAAATGTGATGTTCACCTTGCAAACAAAGATGGCTCTGAAGACTAAGGTACTTTTTTTTCCACAATATTAATGTCACAAAAGGGGGCTGTACAGGCAAAAGAGTTTACCCTATGTAATTCTACTAATTTCAGGTCAAACTTTCTGTGGCAAAGATGTCCATTGTGTTTGGTAGGATAGCACATTTGTTATTAATTGGAATTCACTAAGAAGTTCTGTAGATGATGATTCATAAAATATTTTACTTTTTTTCAATTGAATAAGCTTTCGAGTAGGAGAGGGTGGATGCAGATATTTTTGCCTGTGGATCTAGCAGGGACTACCTTGAGTACTCTTGGATTTGAGCCCGCCAATATTCTGTCTACTCCTAATCTGTAGTGAGGCTAAATAGGGTGAGGTCAGCTTCACTCTGAATTGAACCATTTTGGTCTCAGTGTTTTGATACCAAAAGTGATCTCTGATTACAAAGGAAATTGTAATAAATATAAATAATCTGCCTTTTATTGTTCAGATATAATGAATCTCAGCAGATGAATGCATTTTGAGTGAGTTTCTTCATGCAAAGAAAATTTGCTATTCAAAGAATTTTTTTTTTTAAAAAATACACTCCACAGTTCTACATAAGGTTAATTTATCACAGAGGGGTTTTGGCTTGGTTGGGTGAGATGGGTGTAGGTGCTTGAACACATTGCAGACATGTAGCCTTGGAGACTAATCCTTTAAAAATATGTCCAAATAGTCTTTCATGCAGGCACATTCCCTCTGAATGCAGTAAGGTTGCACTGACATATTTGTGACCTGGTGGTTTCTTTCACGTAAAATATGATCTGGGTAGACTCTGATTAATTCACTGGGCTCTGAGGAAGGGTGCATGAAGTTTTCTTCTGTCCAAAGTATACCACATACAATTTTGCTGTTGATATGGTATTGAACATCTAATATCATTGTAAATAAGACATCTCATTTTGTGCTCCTAGTCCTTTCTATATGCCCTATGCCCATTCCTTTGTCCCTGGGGATGACCCTGTGTCATTTTTTTTTTACTTCCTTTATGTAAAGGCAAATAATAATACTTGTCAATTTATTTGAGGTTTTCTCAGCTGCATAGCTAATGCTCTTCTGCTTGATAGGATGTCTTTGCTTTCTGTAATTATAGTTCTGCTTATGCCCTTGAGGAAGAACATCTGCTGCTTCCCACTCATGAGTTACATTTCATCCTCTCATTTCCTCAGTGTTATTCTGCTTCACAGTCGTATGGTGGTCCCTGATGCCCCTTGCAGAAATTTTCCTTGGTATTCTGTATAAGGTCCTCAGTCTTCCTCCTCACTTCTCCCTTCCCTCATCAGCCTGTTGTGCTGTTTTCCTCAGCATGAGTGATGCATTCGCTCCTCCGATTCAGCTGTGAGAGAAAGGGCAGAGGTGCGCAGGGAGCTCCTACAACAATCTGTCTCAGCTGGGAATGAATGTGCAGCAGAAGCCCAAGGACAGCCCTCTGCAATGCCCTCACCAAAACTAGCAGTGTTGGCTGTCAGGGTCAGGAACGTGACCACCCAGTTAGAACAGAAGACAGGAAGAGCAGGAAAAACCCCATCTTCTCTTTTTGGACTCTTAGCAGTGAAATTCTGCCAACTTGGCATATTTTTCCCAGCATATTCATTGCCTTTGTTGTTTGCTGTTACATGTAAATCAGTTGAATGATCTTTTTTTTTATTCATTTGTTCTCACGCATTTATTATTTCCTCCCAAAGTAATTTCTTGATACAAACACAAAAACATATTGTGTGGTAGGCAAATTTGGAGGGTTAAAGTATGGTTTTTTGGGGTTTTTTTTGAATAGTCAAAACAAATTGTTTGGAATTTTAAACATTTTTTGCAATATTCATTTGCAATATTTTGCAAATAATATTTATTTTTACAGATAATGCAACATGCTCTTGGGCATATGGTATCACCCTCAGGCATGGTTCTGTGCAGGACCAGGAGCTGGACAAAATGATCCTTGTGGGCCTCTTCAACTCAATGTAGTCTGTAATTTTGTGGTTTTGATGAATAATTAATACATATTTTTACATAACCAGAATTGTATTCCAACCAAGGAGACTACATCAAAGAATTTGAAGCATTTATGTTTCAACAATAGCTGGGAAGAAGAGTTCATTACTCGTGGCTAAAGGGAAACCAAGAAGAAGACAAAAAGTGATAGAGCCTCTTACATGGATTCTTGACTGTCAGACAAAGCTCATGCAGTACAGCTCTGGCTGAAAGCTGGTCTGCATGAAAAGGTGCTGCCAGCCCTCATCAATCCTGCCACTGCTGGTCAGTGGAGTGACCTGAGAAAGGCCAGTCCTAGTTTGTGGAAGGGGTCAGCATCCTGAGCTTCCAGGGATTTCTTTCTTCGCTGGCTCATCTGTTCAGCAAAATGATTTTAAAAATAATACTGTGGCAGTATTGCAATAAAAACTGTAATTTTTTGCATTGAGATTAGCTGGCAGAAATGTGAACTTGGTATGAACACAGAAGTGAATAGCTTTCAGTGTCAAGGGTAGCTTTTATTACAAATATTTGGGTAGAGCTGGAAGAATAAGGAAGTGTTCTATATTGAATATATAAATAGAATGGTACGGTTTCCAACTGATTGTGTGATACAGGATTAGAAGGGCTGTGTGGTACTGGGTATTTTCCTTCTTCTGAGAAGAGGATTTACATAGGGCTTTATAAAGGATGAGATCCTTTTGGGAAAAAAAAAGAAAACCCAAACAAACAAACAACCAAACAACCAAACCAAACCAACCAAACAAAAAACCCCCCACTGCTTTTGATATCAAATAATGGGGATAAACCTTAATATTACAGAGGCTGAGGAAGACTTGAGGGTGAACTGTGCAAGGCAATATGGAAAAATTGTGTTTTATCTGATGTGCACTTGATACTAATCTAGATGTTAAGGAAGTGACAGTTAACTACAAAGGGTCCCACTCGATATGGGACTGGTCAAGACCATGGAAGAACTGTGTGAGAAGATGGAAAAAAGCAGGAACAGTGAGCATCCCTTGAGTGAAATTAATAAAATTAGATTTAACAAAGTACAATAAAGGAAACATGAGAAGCCCGTGTAGAACATTCATAGTACATGGAGAGACAGGTCTGTGAGCAACATGTACAAATGTGCAGCCATGAAAATGCAGTTCTTTGCATGGGAAGACCCCTGAAAAAAAGGCCAAGGAAGAAAACTATCCATAAAAGGCAATCCTGAGAGTTCCTTCACTCTTCATCCTTTACATTGCTAAAAGATTAGTCCAATAAAAAAAATTGAAAATCTTGAATTAAAAATTGAATATTTTTATAGAGACAAAGGAGAAAACTGAAAGGGAGTGTTTTGAGAGCAGAGAAGCATCTTTTACATTTCACATGAGAGGTGAGAAATATATAATTGAAACTCATATTTCAAGAGGAAAAGAAGTTAAAAGTGTCATCAGTCAACCTGACAGAACCAGATAAATAAACAAATATTAGGGATGAAGAAAAATGAACTGGGAGGAAAATTATGGTTGAGGCATAAAAGTAGTTAAGTAAAGGAAAACAGTGCAAGAACAGGAACTGAGGGGTTAAGAGTGGAAAAATCAAAGGGTGATGAAGAAGTGTGAAGGAAATAGAAGGGAATGAGCATACCAAATGAAAGGGGAGAAGAGAAACAAAATAGAGCAAGACAGCATGCAATCAGATCTATAAACATGGTTTAAAATTGGCAGTGGCTTGCTATACAGTGGTTACAACAGTGTCTGGAAGCTCTCATTGAAGTGAGGAATGGTGAAGGTGGGGTTAATTATCTGAGGGAGTGACAGCAGCACTTGGCCATGTGGCACTAATGGGATCCCCAGCATTTGATGGCATCCAAGGACTCTGCTGTGTTCAAGGCAGGACAAGGTCTCTCCTTCCTTCTCTCCCTTTTGGGAGGGGATGATGGGGATAGTTAATGAGAAAAAGGTCATTTTTCAGATGTGCAGATGCACACACACACATCCTCAGCTTCTTGGAGAAACTTGCACTGCTTTCTGAAGGGAAACATGGGAAAAGATGCAAGCTTAAACAGATTTGGGGGTTTTTTTGGAGGAAGGGGAAAGTGGGACAAGGGACAGGCGAGTGCTGACATCTGGAGAATGGTAACAGCTGTGAAAGGCCTCAGGGCTGAGACTTTTGTTTCTGACCTTAGGGAGAAACCGGAGAGTACTGACCACATGGAGTGGTTGCAAGAAAGAATGAGGGCAGAGGGGAGACAGAATAAAATAAGGGGTGGCAGCCCCTTATTTTTGTATCCTGGAGCCTTGGTAATATATCTCTGTAAAGAGGCCAGTGCATGTTCATATGAGAAGTTACTCCATTCTGTCTGAAGTCATGTTAAAAATAACTCTCTTTGGGCCTTGGGGCATTCACTATAATGAAGTTAAAAGGATAAATGCTATTAAATGTCTGAATAATGTTGCTAACATAGCTTGTCTTCCTGATCATTTTGTTAAACTGCAGTAACATACAATCATGTCACCATTAATACTTCCTGCATGTGCAGGAAAGAAGAATACAAAGAGTATGAAATATCAATTGATTTTTAGGATGGTGTGTTTTATATTGAAACCAGATGAAAAACCTATTTTCTCATATGGTTGGTGGCGGGTACTGGAAACATCACACATTTTTATTGTTGAAACAGAGTGCAAACTATTCAGAGCGATACACCTACATCTGTATTGCATTATACTCCGTGCCTGGCTGCCATCATTTTATGGACTCAATATCTGTCCAACCATTATTTTTATTGGGTCTCACAACTCCATGCTTGGTCCACCTGTAGAGCCTGCAAGTTATCAACTTAGAGTCTTTTGCCATTGTCATGTGTCCAGTTTTCAAATTAGTTGGTTTCCAACTGGACTACAAAGAACCAGAACTGCTATTCTTTGAGTGATTTTTATTTTAACTACACCCATCCCTATTTATCATTATAGTCTGCTAGAAAAAAGTCTAATCTCCAACTAAGAGGGTTATTTTTTGGATGGGAAAAGGGAACATGTACATTCTTCATCTCCTTTTTATTATTATATAATTGTTCCCACACTTGATACTTATTTATTGCTATAACATTAAAAAGCAGGAATAGTTGTCCAATTTCTGGGTTGTAAAATCTCCCTGGCATACTCATGAGTCTCACTTAAATAGTGTAGGATTACTCAAACAGCAAGGGCAGCTAGAATCCAAATTCTCTTTTGAAGATAAATAGCCATCACTCAGTACATTCTGGACAAGGCACTATTGCCTTTTCTGACACTGATTAGCACTGACCTGAACAAAAACATTTTTTTTCTTGTTCTTCTCTATTATGTATGTATTTCTCCACTTTTTTTTTTTTAACTTTTATCTACAACTTTTTCTACGTTGCCCTGACATATCCATTTTTATTTCACAATAGGTACATCTTCATGTAGCATTTCTGCCTAATGGTCCCCTCCTGATGTACCCCCTAGCTGATACCTCTGTCTTCTGCCTGCCTTCTTTTCTTCTTCTGTCCAGTGTCCTACACTCAAGTGTCTCTTCCTCTGAAGCTGTCCTAGTGTCTCCAAAACTTACTTTCAGTTCCAGACATATCCAAGACCTCCGCTGAACACAGGCTACAGCACTCCCAGGTTCCTCCCATTGCTGTCTGGGGCAGATGATGGACAGATGCCTCCATGGCAAGTCTAGGACCCTCCAGTGTGGTGGTGGTGCCACAAAGCACACTGGCTGTGTGACAGTCTGAGCAAGGTATCCCAACCCCAGGATAGCCCCAGGCCGTGGGAATTCTCAGCTCTCCCTGTAAGCAGCATGAGCTGTTAGGAAAAGGCCACTCCTCACTGCTCTGCTCTGTCCTGGTACCACGGCTCAGTGCTCCAAGCTCTGCCAAAGTAGTTGGCAATGTGTGGCTGTCTCAATACTGAGTCACTTCCTACATGGAAAAGTGTAATTTGACCTTTAGATGCTGCAGAAATCTCACAGGTTGCAACATGGTTTGTATTTTCAGCCACCAAGATGACAGTCTGACTCAAATTAATTACTCTGTTCTAGTTTCTGTATTCAGTTAATTTGACAAGTGTTTACAAACCAGATTCTAAAGTTCCAAAATATTTTGGCAATTTTATGGACTAGAAATACCAGTTTGAGTTTTTCAGGGAAGCCTATGGGACTAGAACTTTTACTAGGACTTTATGAGGTCTAAAATGGGCAAGTTCTATGGACCACCACTGTGTTATTAGGCTTATTAAGTTGTCTCTAATGTACCCTGAAGCCTTTGCAATCTAGGAAAGAAAGATCTGTGCATGAAGGTTTCCATTTGTATCTATTTTGTTAACTACTTTAAGCAACCAAATAGAAAAATACACATCTATACTATGCAATGAAAACAGAAGAACATAACACTACAATAATTTGAGGTCAAATTAATCACAAAAATTTATAAAATATCACTATTATTATACAAGCAGCAACCACTCTAAGATTTTGCTGGAAGAGAATAAATCTTATTCATCTACTACTCCTCCATAATAGACCAGTATCCATACAGTAAAAATATCTGTTTGTACCCAAATAGACATGGATTTATTTTGCCCATGAGCTCATTCTGATTCCAAGATGATTAATTACATCCCTAAAGGACTAGGTCCCATTAATAGTCATCTACTTCTCAATTATTTTGATTTTCTTTTAAGATGTGGGTTTTGGGTGTTACCAAGAGAACTGGACGGTTTCAGGTACGGCACTCACTGGTTAGCCAGGAGGAGCATTCACATTTGATTATCATACATGTGGAAAGTGTCCATCACCACTGCAGACACGCTCCAGACAAATGCCAGAAAGGGTAGAGCGATATTACAATTTTAATGGATAGTCTCCCGTCATGCAAGGTAGACTGAGCATTGTCTTTGTTTCGTTTTTTTTTTCTCTCATTAGCAAGAAATTATATAAAACAGTAGTGGGAATGGTGACTTACATTTTGGAGCTAGGTGGAATTAAATGCAGATGGATAAAGCAGGTGGAAAAGGTCCTTGAAATGTCCATTTCACCCAACTGACTGTAATGGAAAGGCTAAATATAGGGACATTGAATACACTCCTTTTTTTTTTTTTTTTTTTGCTGGTAGGCATTTATTCTAAATTAGTTGTCCAAGTTTTCTTAATAGCCATCTAAAACAAGAGTTTCCAGAGGGTAATTCAACCACTGTCTTAGCCATCTGGATTCAGCTGAATGAAATAGACCTCTAGAAGCTCCCAGGTCTTTCTGTTGAGCATTGTGCAAGCCTCGACAACTAGCTCTATTACTCAGATAATTCAGAGAAAAGCATGATGTCTAGAGTATATTGTACCACTCCAAGCTTTTTCCACAGTTTTAGGTAAGGGTGAGAAAAGGCAGGATTCAGTGTCTGGGTGGGAGGCTGCCTTACCTTGTAGATGAGGAGCTGGGTTCTGTTTACTATTAAGAGTGAAATTTTAAAAGTTTTTTTAGCATCAATGTCTCAGTATGTCCTCAAGCATGACATACAGAAACTTTGTGCTGTTTTCTACCTGTATTGCTCAATCATGTTTTTCATAAGAACGATCCTATGAACTTGAAATCATAAATAGCTCTGGAGTTAACAACAATGAAATTGTTATTAATTTCAAGAAGAAACCACAGAGGACAGGAATTGCTGAACAGTCCTGGACATAGACAAGTTTTGCTGGGCCAAAGACAGTGGCAATGTTCATTTCCTTCTGCAAAAGAAACTACAGTGTGAACTCAAACCCATCAAGTTTACACAAGGATTACATAAAACTCACCAAAACTCCTGGAAGGGATACGTTTCCCTGAAAATCTAATATTTATTTGAAAAAAATCAAGCCTTCCATCTGGAGTGCAACTACATAAAAATGCCAAACTAACTTGGCTGTCAGAACACATGAAATATTTGAGTGAAAGAAAGTAATAATTGAATTGTCCTTGAGCCCTGAAATGTTAGAATTATGGGGAAACTAAATTCTCAGTGTCCATGCAAGTTATTGGGGTAGTCATTTTACATCACTGTGGTGAAAACTGGATCTGGATCCATGTGTGTTACAGTTCTACATGTATTGCAGATTTTGTCCCATTGACAGAGAAGGAAACACAAATAGAGAAGACTCTGGCCTTAGTCCATGGGTTTAAAGGGTTTGATTTGCTTATTTAGGATGTCTTTTCCTAGAACAGACTGTGCGACATATATTACCATTGTGAAGTGAAATAAATACTCATGAGATTTTCTTTTCACTTGCAAACACGTAATTTTCAAGTTCAACACCTGTCCACTAAGATTGATATTGTCATGGGGAGTGGAATAGTTAAGGCTTACTGGCAATTCTTTAAATGAATATAAAAATTGCCTAGTGCTTATATTTTCCTACTGAGAAAAACATGTTTTTTGCAGTACTTAGAAGTGCTTTGCAGTGTTAGTATTTACATTTCTGAATGTAAATACTTGGCTGAACAGCACTCGCCACTCTTGAACTACAGTTAACTCAATTTCTTGAGTATGATGTTTGGCAACTGCTGTTGAAGTCATCACAGCTGGGGGTTTCATGGGCCCATTTTCCTCCTGACCACTGCACTGTGACAGAGCTGCCCTGAGCCCAGGGATGTGAAGTGTCCTAAATCACTGCTGCAAGGACTTTAGCCACTGGACAGTATTCTATTTGGCTTAGGATTTTTTTTTTAAATAAAAACAAACAAACAAACAACAACAACAGCAACAACAAATAAACCTGTAATACACACACACACTGAACAAGAAGAATTAGAATCTTGAAAAGAGATGTCTCCCAAATAGGTGAGTGTAAGAATATAGAAAAAAGTGATTTTCTTCACTTTCAAGAAATTACGGGAAACTATTATATGTTCGCAACTTATGTATTTAATATTGATGTATTTTTTAGCTGACTAGTTCAGGACATATTTGCTTAGACCAGAAATACCCTTTTTGAAATTGCTCATATCTAATCATTGGCAGGATGGCAGAGCTGTAACACCTTGGAGACCTGTGCAACTGAGAACATATCAGGAGCCTCAGCTGTAGCAGCTGAGGTGCCATCCCTGTGTGCCAATCCCAACCCACTGACCCAGTTATCAGGAGGGTGTGGAAGCAAGGGGATGAGAACACAGGAAGAGAAGCTCCTGTGGAAGAGGAAAAAAAGGCATGAAAAAGTCTAATTCAGTTGTTTCCAGGTGAAATCTCTCATTCTGCTCACAAAAGATGACCTCCATATCATTACACAATCAAAGGTTTGAAATTAAAGCTGAGGCAAGCGCCTGGGAAGTTTTAAAGA
Organism: Regulus satrapa; assembly: GCA_013396955.1. Taxonomy (NCBI): domain Eukaryota; kingdom Metazoa; phylum Chordata; class Aves; order Passeriformes; family Regulidae; genus Regulus; species Regulus satrapa. The sequence goes on along the minus strand of VWZN01001441.1, from coordinate 660,862 downwards.
TCAACACTGTCAGCAGCTTGGCTTTGAAGATTTTAGCATACAAAAGTGGTACAATATTTGATGTGAGTGAATATAGTAAAGCTATATTGGTGTTAAAATGTTGATGGTTGACTTTCTTCTAATGGCCAGTGTATCTCATAGTTCAGAACTTCCTCTCTCATGGTGAAGGGTTTTGTTTTGTTTTGTTTTGTTTTGTTTTAAATTGGTAACTTCCTCATTTTCTGCCTACATGTCTTTTTCTTAGTAGTACATTAGGTAACCCTATTTAAACCGAAACCAGAAAATTGGGACCCCTTCCAGCATCTTGATCTGAGACAAGCAAACAGCAAAACACACTGAGGTGGAGTATGAGGTGGAAAGCCAACCTAAAGCTCATCTCATTTAACAGATAGCAGTAAACATCTTAAAAGTGATTGGCTTATTATGTACACTAAGCATCCACAGAAAGCAGCTTTCCATATCCACAGTAAGGCCATTAGTGAGGGAGAAGGGAGGGAGAGAGTTGGCTGATAGCACAACCATCTTCCCTGTGCAGCCACTGGCCTGGAAGCTTTGTGTTCGGAAATATTTTCCTCAAAATAAAGATTCTCAGCAATGTAAGGAAGAAATGCTAGTTGCAGTGGAAAAATAATGAAAACAGGATACTAGCTTTGAGGAACCAACTACATTTAGATCTACATATGTGTAGATTTTGCTCCTAACACAAGAAGTTCAAAGAGATATATTGCTACTGGGTATGACAGCAAAAGTAATATTACCACTATACTCCATTATCATTCTTTCCAAAATCAATATCAAAACAACCCAAGTCTAGACACATAAATGTCAAACTATTTAACAAGAAGCAGTTAGTGCAGAAAAAAACACTTAAATGGCAATTGAGGTAGTCTGATGGATCTTAAAGTAGCTTACCAGGATTTATGTAAGATAAAAACAGTTTAACTAAGCATGTAGAACAAAGCCTGAGGGCTTATGGCAAGAACAATATTAGAAGAACATCTAAGCTCTTTATCGTACCTGTCAGGTCCTAGTACTTGGCTGTTCTGTCAAGGATGGAGGGCCTTCTAAATCTCCTCATTTTCATCTTGATTTTAGGTTTTAGGTTACTTAATAAAATTACCCTTCACCTATTACTCAAAAGATAGAGTGCCTAGTTCACAAAAACACGTTTGAGCTAACCCTGCTACTCAAATAAAATCTATCATTTTCAGAGTGTTTTCTCCACTTTTTAAATGTCATTCCCTATTGAGAACTGACAAGGAGGTTGTAAGCAAGTAATATTCTCCCAAAAATGGAATTTTGGAGTGAGACAGGCAGCAGAAATTAACACTTAATTAACATACTAAAATGGCTAAACTCTGAAACTCATTTCAGTCAAACAAAAAAGGTAGGTAAGAACTCAAAAATACAGAGGCATTAACCTAAACATGACCAAATATTAAGTTCCTAGATTCTAAATATCATCTTTTAATTCAAGTTGTTTTCTTTTGGCTTTCAAATGGATTCATAAAAAGAAAATTAAAACCAACGACTACTTAGGTTTAGAGAGCGGTTTTACATGATTCATAATAAATTTTTTCATTGGTTCACAGTTCATTATTTCTCCATGTGCAATCAAAAGCCATTTTGATTCTGACATGAATCAGTCTTTTTTCTAATGTAGCCACAGAAATTAACCCATCTGAAATGAAACACATTATTGCAGTGCTCAAAAACGCTCCTATCTTCAATGTAAATAGAGCTAAAGGAGATTTTATCATCTAAGACATCTTTCATTTAACAACTTTCAGCACAATTCAATAACAATCACTCAGGACATGAAGTGAAAGGCCTCAAGGTGTGGCACCAATCACTCAGCTCCTCTGTGCATGCTGTCTCCAAAAGCAGATAGTTCTCATCTATATCCAGAATTTTTACTTGAGGCTTCATGCTGACTTAGGGTTTTCAAGTAAGTAAAAACTTCTGTTTGATTTTGGGTTTTCTTCAAACCCTACCACACAACGAGAGCAAGAAATTTGCAGTGCATTTTTAAGGGAAGTAATAACTGTCTTATATCTGCCAGGCCACCAGCAGCATGATGAGAGGACTAGTCTTAAGCTGCACTGAGAGATGTAGGTTGGACATTAGGATTAATTTCATCACTGAAAGGGTGACTAGACATTGGAATGGGCTGCCCAAGGAAGTGGTGGGGTCACATCCCTAGAGGTGTTTAGGGAGACTGGACATGGCACTCAGTGCCATGATCCTAGGGAGACTGGATATGGCACTTAGTGCCATGGTCTGGTTGACAAGGTGGTGATGGGTCCATAGGTTGGATTTCATCTTGGAGCTCTTTTCCAACTTAATTGATTCTTAATTGATTAGTTATCTGTTCACACAGATAACTAAGCCATGCCTGGCATCAATTATGACAGCAGTCCCATTAAGTTTGTGGGATAATTGGAGTCTTAACATTAGGAGGGGATTTAAAGATTTTGCAATCATTGTATTGTCTCAAATACTGTATTCTGCTTAAGACACCCTGGCATATTAATCTGCAACTCACTATTTATGACCTGCTCTCTTCCTCTGCTTGTATGTGACTTCATGGAGGAAAACACTTTGATTAAAATGGGATATACCAAGTAGAAGAGAATTTGAGTGTTATGGCCTGAGTGTTTATACTGTATGAATGTCAATTTATACTTGGACAAACAGACTTCAGACTTTTCCCCCAAGTTCCATAAAACTGAACTCTCTGGCCCTAAAGAAAACTGCAAAGTCTCTGTATGGTCATTGTGTCAATCCAAGGATGAGGATGCATCACACTGGAAAAGTAAGTCTGCAGTTTCTAGTTTCAGTCCTCTATTTCCAATTATATCCTTGCATGGAAAAAAATCCCCAAGTACAGGGAATAAGGGACCCTCCAGTCCTCTTCTGCCAGTTTGGATGAAGTCCCTTCATGAAGGCTCAAAGCATCTTCTGTACCAAAGAGATGGAAGTCACTAATGGGAGCGATCATGCACCCTTTCTGCTTATCTCTGAGCAAATGCATGTAGGTAACCAAGCAGACTGTGTGCTGTTCCATCCTCCACCCCCATACCCTCAATTATTTCTATAGCAGGATCTCAGCTGAGCAGAAAGGCATTACAGCAAGGAGGTGGGCTCCCATCTGCTTCAGCAGGTAAAGAAACACTCCTGCAAAAACAGTGTGAGGTCTCACAGGGCTGGAGAGGGTTAGGGATGGAGAACAGCCATTATCACTCTGCCAAAGAAACTCTGACATAATGAGTTGCTAAATGATCCCAATCTCCACCACAGTGTGCTCAAGCTATGATTTTTGATTCTACCAAGAATTTGGATCACAGCTCTTGAGTCCTTTCACTTGTAAGAAAAGTTGCAAGTTTTAATCCACATATAGTAATTATTGGCATTTATTATCAGACTACAGATATAATTTGCTTTATGCCCTGGTCTTCATGCTCCTTAAAAACTTGGCAACTCAAGGTGGCACCAGCTTTGTGCCATGGCTTTGCACAGCCATATGCTTTCACCACAACCACTTTGGGAAAACACAGGGTGTATACCTGACTGTAAAAAGTCATAGACACACAGCATGGGTGCACTTAGTATCATCTAGAGACACCATTTGCTGAAGACAGAAGTTTAGAATTAGTGCTGGAAGTTAAATGTACGAGCTATTTCTAAGTGAAACCAATCCTTTAAACACTTAAGGACTTGCTTAATTTTCAGCATATGCCACAGACTTCAAAGAAGGGTCAAAGTCCAATAGTTTGAAGTAATGACAAGCAAGAAATGTACTAGAATACTGGCTAAAGAAGAAAATATTATTATGGCAAGTGTTTTTAAGTGCTACTTTTGCATTTAGCTTTTCAAGTTCCTGGGACGTGCAAAATTTCCATTTGAGATGACGTAAAATTTCCTTTTTAGCATAACAGTCTTGAAAAAGCTAGAGGACACAGTTATATTTTATGCCTTTCCTCTCTGATTAGTATTTATTATTAGGATAATTATTCTCTGACAACCAATCATGACTGTTAAGCAAATACTCCTTAAAGAAATAATTGCCTGGAACAAAGTGTTGTTTCACCACTTCTACCACCAGGCCTGGCTTATGTATGTAAACAAAACAATTTATACTGAGAATATACCCAGACATGGTGTCACTGATTTCCCCTTCCCTGCAAGACTGACTTACAGGGCCCGAGGCTTAGGTTATTGCTCTGTGGACAGACCTTTGTGTCAGATTGGGGTATGTGTGTCAGAGAGAGCAGCGGTACATTATCATCAAAGTAAATGTGAGCCAAAATAAAGGAATCGGAACAACTAAAACCAGTAATTAAAATGTCTTCCCTTCTTGTATATGGCAGTCATAATTTAACATCCAGAACAGAAACAAGTATGACTGTAATAGCAAAGGTCAAGGATTACACAAAATCATTTCCTGGGGTCACCAATTTTGCAACTCACACATCACGTTCACTCTGTGCTTGCAGTCAGTGTCTGATTTTTTTTTTTTCTTAACTTTTATCATTTCTTTGATATAAGAGCTTGAGCCAGAGATTTGGACAGAGGAAGGATGTGAAGAAAGCAAAGGCTGGCACAGATTAAATATTGAAATAGCTCAAGGAAGCAGCATAAGAAATGCTTGAGAAGTGCTTAAGAAAGCAAGAGGAAGGAGGAGTGAAGAGTCTGGAGATGGCTTTAGTGTGAGGGATCAATGAATCTGAACATCATTCTGGATCATCTCCCTTTTCTGTGTTAGAATAGTGTCTTTTAAATCAAAACACACTGGATAAATGACTTTGACTTTGACACGAACTGTAGAAAGAGAAAAATTTAGTCATATTGCTGTATTTTTTTCCTGAGGTGACAATATCTCAAATGAAAATCACTTTCCTTTGCAGTAATTTTTTCTTGAGTAAATAGCCCACTCTGGTCTGTTCATTTTACTCTCAAAAAGCTGAAAATAAATCCCATATCAAATTGATAAAATTCCTATTTGTCATAAAGAATTAAGATGATAAATATAACAAATAAACAACATACTAATTATTAACTAAATCTTATCTTTCCTGCCAAGCTATGGTAGCCTATAACCCCTGAAATATTACCAACTTGTGTAGGGGTAATACACTGACATTCATTCATCAATAAAACTGAGAGAAAAAAATAAAAAAACACACCCAAAAATGGGCCACAAAGATTTTCTGGGACCTCTCATTTAGGAGTCTTTTCATATCAATCACAGTCTCACTGTCCCCTCAGCGAGAGAGCAAAACGATGGGATATTTCACCTTTCCAGATGACCAGACCGCTTTGCTTTCAAGAATGTCTAAGTGAGAATACATTGCAGCTGGTAGCACTATTGAGAACAGTTGGATAATCCTTCAGTCTCAAGCTCTGACAGAGCAGCTTCAAAGCATTCCCTGTCTATCTCTCATCCTCGCGTGCGGGGCCGTGCCGTAGGCGATGCGATGGCGCAGCATATGCGGCGTAGGTAAGAGCGTATGTAGATGGTCAGAGCTGGATTCTGTCTCAGGGAGCTGCTGTATGGATTTGTGCACACACACATGGGTATTTCCAAGCTGTGTGGGGAGTGAAAACATGTAGAAGGTTCATTTGTTTTTACACCTATAGGTATTATAAGGAAATATTCAGGGTTTGAACTCATTTTGTTAAATCTCTTGTTGCTCATGGGATATTTTCACCTGGTTTCTAACAGTAATTTATGCAGCTGACATTCATAGGATTTCCCAATTTCAAAATAATGATTTAATTGTTTAGATTAGTTTCCTGCTTGGGCGGGGCAGTTGGACCAAATGACCTCCAGACATCCCTTCCAACCTCTGTAATTCAGTGGTTCTGGGACCAATGTGACAGTGAGCGCTAAGGTACACTCCAGCTGAAATTTTAAGGTTTATGTGAGTAGCCTTTGGAATTTGTGTGAATTCAGCAGGTTGAGTGTCCTCCAGTTCTGAACACCCATTGAGAAGTAGGGACATGGGCAAATTCACCTCTACAGTGTGTCATTTCTTCTGATTTTCCCATGTTTAGAAATGCAAAGAATATGATCACAACATACCAGAGCAAAATAAAACTCAGAGATTTTGTATAAAACAAGTTCTTTATAGGAGTACTACTGCTATGATGGCAATACGGTGATGGAGACACATCTAGACCAGTAAATGTTTCTAAATAAAATACATGATATCTGCTACTACAGAAACCACTTCAAATTACTCTCAGTATATGCTATTTACAAGGCTGACTTTGTGATCTAAATACAGACCTCTTTTAGGTCTCAATGAATCAGATTAACTTTCCTAAAACTCATGAACTTCTTACAGAAGTTTGTACAGATGAAAAGGAAACTAGGGTTTGGCATCTCACTTTGCATCTCATCATCCTCTTTGATTATTCTGGTGGCTTCAGGAATGATACAATTTCTGAAATAATGGAGGGAAAATGGCAATAAAAAAGTTAATTCTGCCTTTCATATAAATTATACCATTGTTTGCACACCACCACCCACCACCCCCATAAAACAAGTGGAAAAAACTCCAAATAACAACAAAAACAAAACAACAACAAAACAACAAACCCACCAGCAATTCTTAGGCTTTCTGCCATTTCTTCCTTTGCAAGTCATTGGGTGAGGTTTTATCTAACAGCAGTTGATAAAAATGAAGTGGTAATGGTAACCCTAGTGCATGATGGGTCATTCCCAGCACCTGGAGTGTGGCAAAACAATGAAATTCATGAGTGGTTCAGAGAGTCACTTGTGATTCTGCTCAAACAGGTGACACAGACATCCCTTCACATCTTAAAATGAAGCATAGGCTAGAGGAGAGCAGAAGTCTGTGCCAGAAGTCTTATCAGCAAATTTTATAATGCACTGCTTTTAACTGTGAATCCCACCAAAGGAACAACACCAGAAATTTCCACTGACAATAAAAATGAGGAACAGTACTGACAATTATTTGTCCAATGAAATAAAATTATTCAATCCTTTTGTTATTACTTCTAGATAAAGAGGGGAAAGGACTATTTTTTGTTATTGTTTTGTCACTGAGACCAACATTTAAAGTGACAATGGTTTTGCAATTTTTCAAGTTTCATTTTTCTCTAATAAAAGGAGGAAAAAGTACCACAAACAAAAAAGAAAGTTACTCACTCCACCCCTGTGTCTCCAGAGGAAAAATACCAAAAAGAAGTTGAAAAAAGTCTAAAGAATTCTAATTATACAACTGTTTGACATAACCCGCTTGTTTTCTGGACTATTCATGAATAGAATAATAAGTCAAATTTGTTATTACAAATGATTCATGCACTCAATCTTTCATCTCACAATATCATAACCAGCAAGACCTCTGGTAATGCAGACAGTTATGCTCCTTTATAATGCTTATTAAGCTAGCTAATTTGTACAGTTAGAAGCTTATTAGAAATGCTCACAAACATCAGGCTTGAAAAAACATGGAAGAGTTAAGACTAGATTAGGAGCTGTCTCATCAGATCAGAGTGCTCAAACACTGAAGGAAAAAGATTGGAACGAAAAAAATCTCCACGCAGATTGAACAAAATTAGGGCTAACCAGACAAAACAGGAAGCAAGGGAGCCTTCCAAACTATGCATTGGTGCTAACTCCTCCAGCCTGTGCCCAGAACTCGTGCCCTTACCCTTGTCATCTGCCTGGGAAACACCTCTGGCTGTGAAAGGTCCCTGGCTGCAAATCCCTGGATGCTGATTGAGTGTTCAGGGCATCATCACTGGGCTTTGCTGTTTCCTTACACTTCCATTAAGTGTCTGGTTTTGGTGTTTCCTCCACCTCAGCATCAATAGATATTAGTGCTCTGAATGCTTCACATGCTTGGTGACAGCCACCAAGGAGTCAGAGGGCAGGAGATTGGCAGTGACCCCAGGCAGCAAATCCTGCAGCCTGGGTCAGGCTCTCAGTGAAGATGAGATGGACAGAGGGGTGCCATGAGGCTGTGGGGAGCTCTGAGGATATAATCTCAGGCCCCTGTAAAAATCTGACAATGGTCCTGCAAAATAAATGGTACTCCAACCATAGCCAAGCAGTGAGCAGATAGCTTGACTCTAGAAACTGTGATCAAATAAAATGCAGTCAGAATCATCCAGGAAATTGCCTATTGGTGTCAGAAGTTATATGAAAGTTAACAAAGGTGATTTTACCTTACTGCTTTTCCCTCTTCTGCCCCAAGCACAAAGTAAAAAACCTAAGTATGTAGATGGCTATCTCATTTGAGAAATTATCTCTGCCACTTGATGAGAAGTTGGTTACCATGCTGGAAACCCCTGCTCCAGTTCTTGCTCCTCCAAACACTTGTTTACAAAACTGTTTGAAAAAGACTCTGGAACAAACCCCATCTCAGACAAGCCCCTGACTGCACAAGTGTTAGGTTTGACTGTGCTTCAGATGAGTCTCAGGAGATGTGGTTGGGGTCTATCCCACCCAGACAGGGTGACCATTGACTCCTCCCCAGCCACATTCTGTGTGGGAACAGAAGTTTCCTCTGGGACCTGATTGCTGTTCCATCTCTGATGATTGAACAATTTATTGTAGGTCACACCAGTATCTTGCAATTCTTGCCTACAGCAGAAAAACTCCAGGAGACCCCCTTGGGAAAGTGTGTTTTACAAGACTTGGCCTATTTGTCTTTGCTGATGTTATTGACTATATTGCTTTTCAACCACATGATCACTAATTTATTTCACTCTCTCAAACAGCCATTTATCTTCCATCTTTTTTTGTTCAATGAGCCACAAGTTGGAAGGGAGCTTTCTGTGCACAGCAGGATTATAAAGGAACAGACATACAGCTGTGGGTGGGGTTGAGATCTGTAGATATGTTTCTTCCTAATATCTTCAGTTCGTCATGAAAACTGTAGCTGTATTTTTCCATTCTTTATTATAATAAATGTTCTTCTCTTATAATCCATTTTCTACAGAATAAAACATAAGACATTATTTTGCTATAGAATCATATCCTAAATATTGTAGACATTGATAAATAATCTTAAATATGTTCTTTCATGTCTTAAATGGAATTGCCTTAACATTTTAAAAAATGGCTATGTTTAGATTTTGGATAAATGAACAAAATAACAAAAATGACTGCTTTTCATTCCACACATTCAGTAAATTGAGCTTATAACTTTCATAGGATAAATGTTAGTTTAAATTATCTGCATTTGACCTTTAAGCTAGTATTAAAATGCTAAACCAATTTATGCTGTTAAAATGCATTGAACAAATTATATGACAATAACTCTTATACAATGTGAAGCAATTTTGATGATCTTTAAAGATAGTGGATGGTATTTATGATAACAGCTCTAAGCGCCTTTATATCACAGCTGTGGTGAGGCTTAATGTGGCAGGAACTGTCAGACTGGATCAATACATGCTTTTCAGGCTTCTTTTGGTGCCATAATCCAGCCCCTGCAAGAAGTGACCTCATGAGCTGCCTAAGCTCTTGTTGTTCTTGTTCTGTTTTGTTAATTGAAGAATATCGAGGCTTATGAAAATGACAAAGCTGAGCAAAAGCTAATTATGAAAGAAAAACAATAAAGCCAGGGGTGAGACTAGGTCAGCTTTCAGTGGGAGTCCAGAGTCTACTATATTTTTTCTGCCATCTGTCTGCTGGTGTTTGAGAGAAGAAACTAACATTTCTTGCATAATAAATTAGGGAGTAAAACTGAGCAAGGATTTTAGTTTTTCCTAAAAGAAGAAGAAGGCTTCTTTCCAGAGAAGCCTTTGTTGCTTCAAAAAGAAAGCCATCCATTCACTGAGAGGAAGCTGTAGGTGACAACGAACTTGCTGCAGACAAATAAACTGCTTGTCTTTTCCACTTAGCTCTCTCTCATTTTACCTGTGCCCCCCTCCAACCCCCAGCTCTCCGAGTGCCTCTCGCAGCCGGGTGGGATCAGGTCCTTTAGTGACACAAAGGCAGCAGCACCTTGACTTATTCAATCTAACAAGGGCTGCGAGGATTTAAAAAAAAAAAAAAAAAAAA
>VWZN01001441.1:594938-637338 GCA_013396955.1 Regulus satrapa | reverse complement strand
AAAAAATTTAAAATTCTGGGTGTAGGTGTGAGTGATGGAGAGGATAAAGGAATAAAAATTATTTTGTATTCTGGTAATGATATTCTCTAACATTATTTTTTAAATAAAAAAAATTCTCCTTGCAATAACTGTTTTGCTCTAAACTAAAAATTGTTTAACAGGCATTAGAAATTCCCTCAGAAATATGGGATCTAGACAATGATATTTCTGGTTGCATTCCCCTTTGAATATAGGATACACATCCTGATGTTCTCAGTTGGCTTGGAAAATTTGGGACTCCCTAGGGCTCCCTGTTAAAACCAACCTGCCAGGGAAAGAAGAGAATGGCTGATTTCAGAAAGGTGGCAGAGAGGAACTAAGGCAAGTTTTGTTAGAATTTTAATTTTCCCACAGATTTGGATGAACGGGAGAAATGTTCTGATGGGAAAGCATCCCTGAGGCCCCAGAGGTGAGTCTGGGTGACTCAGGGGAAACAGACATGGACCCATCCTCTGTATCCCCTCCATCCCCCCACAGCATGGGTTGGTGATGCTGGTGCCTAGGATGCAGCTGCACCAAGTCCAGCTCGTTCTGAGCACAGACAGAGTAAGTCTGACATTGGTGGAGACATGCCCTTGAGGACCATTTTCCAGAGCTGCTACAGAGCACTGGCATTTTCTCCGTTGGCTTGGGGGGGAGGATTTTTTCAAGCTACGTGCAAATGTTCATTAGGGAAATACATTTATTAGATTAATGTGGGGATCACCTCTAATTAAAGATTGCATTTCTTTCTTCTAAACAAGAGCAGCATAATTCAACCCCTCTGTGCTTTTCCTTCACACACCCTTCCTCGTTTCCTTTCTCAGTGTTATTTTCCCCATATGCCAATCTTCAGCAGTAGCTCTGACACACCTGTGGTGTGTCACAGGTTCTACATTCCCAGCACAGGGGCAAGACCAGAGGTTGCTGTAAACCAGGCTATCTGCAATGAATTTAATCATCCCTATGATGAAGATTTAGAGGTGCTAAACTGGTTTTCCAAAGGGAGGTGGTGGTCACAGTGCATCAGTACAAGGCTCCATCGCTACATGCATTTTGGGTTTCAAAAACAGGAAAAGTAAAACTAGGAGACTCCAAATGAGGAAACACCCAGTTAGAAGACTTAAGAAAATCACACAAATGACACGGGGAAAGTAAAAGTACTCAGAAGCACAGCTGCTGAAAGAGGAGGGTCACATAGGAGATGATGGTGTCTGCTTCTGTCATCCACATTACAGCACTGCTACCCACAGGGATGGTGTTTAATTTGAAGATCACCTTCACTAAACCATTTCACATAGAATATGTCACAAGGTAAATTGAACAGCTAGACATACAACCAGACAGAATGGCACATTAAAATAATTAAATACAGGCAGCCCCAGGATGCTCCCTGTTTAATGTAGAATGCTAATTGGTATTGGAATACCACACGGTGTGTGCGGAAGAAAGACAGTGTAACTAATGTACCTGTATGTTGTGTATAATAATACAGCATGAGACCTTGAGGGTACATCTTCCCCTGAGGATTTCACACCGCCAGCAGCTGATACCAATAACAACAAAGGAATGAATTTCCCCTGATATTTTCCTGACATATTCTATCCCAGTTCCTGCTTCAGTACAATCTGTGTGAAGCTCTAAGAGTGATATGGTGCACTGGAATTAAATGCAACTTATAAAGTACACATGTCCTATTTTTAGTAGTAAAACCCCAGCAGATAGAATTGTGATACCAGACTATAAATCCCTGTCTGCTTGCTTTCATCCAGTTTATTTGAAAAACTTAAATAACCTTTTTTCTATGAAAAACATTTTTCCTATTATGATTTTGTGATGCTTCCATTTTTAACAGCTACCATTTTCTGACTTCAAAGTACATGGAGGAAAACTTCTCTTGACTTAGAAATACTCTTGAAGTCTTCTTTTAGAGGAAATTGATAAATGCATTAATTTTCACATTTTTGTCTCAACGTAGCTTAATGACAAGGCCTGTAGTTTTTGGTTTCATTGTTGTATGCTTAACTGGTAACTAATAAAATATATTGAGGCAAAATAAACTTATTTTATATTCAGTAAATATTTTAAAATATTTTTAAAACACTGCAGAAAACATTTGTTCCAAAAATACAGGATGTGAAAAATCACTCCTAAAGCAAACAACCTCTAAGCCTCAAAAAGAAAAACAAAAAATGAAAGACAAGTTGAAGTACACACTTGCATGGAAATATTGTGGTCTGAGCAGTGGTTATACATGTTGGGTGGTGTAATCCCTGGTCTTGACAAACAGTATTCCACTGTTCTTTAACTCGATAAAAGGAGCATTTATGAATTAGGTCTCTATGAGTGTGAATAGGAAAAACGCCATGTCCATATGTATATGGATATATTTGAGATGGTGCTCCTTTAAAAAAAATACCTTTGATTTGGATCTAGCATGATAGCCATGAATATAGTAAAATACTCATTCTCATGCATAGACCCATTACATCAGAAACAGAGTTCTGAGAACAACTTTACTCTGTCCTCCTTCTTGAAGATTTTCCATGAATGGCCAGAAATCCATTTTGCATCCCTAAGATTCATATAATCTCATGCTAAAAACAGGTTTTTTTGCTGCTCACTCTTGCAAGAGGAAAGAAAAGTGAGAAGGAATAGTGGCATACATGCAGAAGAAAACTAACTATGGTTAATCCCAGGTTAGATTTAAAAAGTATTCTACAGCACACTGAGTCACAGAGTGGCCGAGTTTGCCAGAGACCTCTGAAGATCATCTATTCCAAGGCCCCTCCTCAAGGCCAGGATAACTACAGCAGGTTGCCCTGGACCACAGCTAGTCAGGTTTTAGATATGTCCAAGGAGAGGAACTCCACAACCTCTCTGGGTGATCTGTAACAGTGTTTGAGCAATTTTTTTCACATTTAAATGCAATTTCATGTGTTTCAGTTTGTGTCTCTTGCTACACTAGATACCACTGAGAAAAGACTGTTTCCTTCTTCTTTGTTCCTTCTTCTTCAATTTTCAGATTGAGCATTATCAGACAATTATGAAACTGAGCTTCAAGTACAGAGAGTTCCAGCTACATTGATTGGAAGGTTTGCTTCTTTAAACTTAAAATGAAAATTCTTTGAACTGGCTTACTCTACTTTAACACCAGGTGCAATTAATTTCCTTTAACTCTGTTGGAATGACCCACTTATTCNGGAGAGGAGAGGAGAGGAGAGGAGAGGAGAGGAGAGGAGAGGAGAGATTAAGGCAGAAGCCCCCTCAAATGACTTCACAGAAGAAATGCTTTGCTGTCCTTAAAAACAAAAAGACTTCAAAGTTCTGGCAAGTATCACTTCCTATGTGAGAAACTTCCTTAGACCACGGCAAGAGCTCTGCCCAGACTGTGTTCTGTCTCAAGTGAAAAGCCCTAAGAACAAAAATACTCAAAGATATTATGCTACCCGGTTCCCACCAATAACAATGAGAGCTGGGTAGACACAAGGCACGATCTAGAGTTAAAACAGCTGATACCACCTACAATACTGTCTGCAGTAGTACCCATTACCAGCAACTCAGTATGCCTCAGCTGCAGAGCAGCCTGGCCTGCTTTAAAGGGTCTGGTATTTAATTTCAGTACTGGTGGTTTTGGATGTTACAAATCCCACATTTGTTCCTTACAGATGGTAAAAAAATAATAGTAGTTCAAAATAAACTACTTGCCCTTTCAGCAACCTGGTCTAGTGGATGGTGTCCCTGCCCATGGCAGGAGGCTGGGACTAGAACATCTCTAAAGTGCCTACCAACTCAAACCATTCTATGGTATTGATGATTTCTATGAAATACTCCTTCATCACTAATTTATGACATCTCTCATAATTTTCATATCCTGACTGCTAAATCATTTTCAGCTGGCAAATGTTGGTAGCAGTTAGAAACAGAAAATGCTGACTGAAAGGCCTTGCACTACAGGGATGAGAACTGATTCAAGTATGTTCATTCTAACAAATAACAATTATTGTTTTAAACTCTTTATTTACTGAATAAAATAGCAATGCCCAATAGGCATTTTAGGAACTGGCAACAATAGTTATAATCTGCTCCCAAAAACGCAGAACAACTTGTATTCTCATTGAAACAATAACAATTTTCGTAATGGATAGGCCTGTCGAGTAGAAAGGAAAAGAATAATTCAAATAATGATTATTACAATATGCGCCAGTTATGCACAGACAATGTCACATACATAAATTTTCTTCTAGTCTGTTCACAGCTATTCCCTTTGGTGCTATCTTTCCGTGATAAATTCTGTTTACATTCCCTTGTTTGAAATCCTTTCGTTGAAAACTCTCAAAACACAATACAACGCTTTTTGTAGATCCTTAGTAAGAAAAGATTGTGGCAGATTCTTTGCATTAACATGTTTAGTAGGCCAAACACCAGAAAAACACTAACAATTTTGAGGGTGACCTCATTTCTCTCTGTAGCAGGGAAAGCAGAGGGGGAGGTACCAATCTGTTCTTGCTGCTATCCAGTGACAGGACATGTGGCAACGGCTCAAAGCTGTACCAGGGAAGGTTTAGGCTGGACAGTAGGAAGCCTTTCTATACTGAGAGGCTAACCAAACACTGGAACAGACTTCTTAGAGGAGTGGTTGATGCCCCAGACCTGTTTGTGCTTAAGTGACATTTGGACAAAGTCTTTAACAGCACGCTTTACCCTCAGGTCAGCCCTGAATTGGTTAAGCAGTGGGACTAGATAGTTATTTTAGCTTTCTTCCAACTGAAATATTCTTTTTTTGTTTAATACTATTGATTGTTCCATTTGATGGGCATATATTAGAAGAGAAAATCCTCTTCCCAGTCATTTTCCATCAAGGATGGCAAAAAAGGGCCCTTTTGTGTATGTATCTCTTGACTTGACTAAGTCACCACAGCAAGGGATGATGTGCAACTTCCCAGTCACCATCTGATTCCAATTTCCATGTCCTAGTCCTAGTCAGGACTGACTTAAAGTGGCTTAAGAGCAGGATTTACCAAGCACATACACCTAGAATATTGCAGGATGCTTTGTGTTATCTAAGATGTGTCCTTCTGAAGAGCACCCAGTCTACCCCACTGGAAATTTCCATGCCTGAAAAGACAGTAATTCCCTGTCTTTGAACACTCCAGATCTGCTCCAATGGACCAACAATGGAAAACTGCTTTCAGCTCACCTCCAAAAGTCTGATTGATATTGCCTGCCTAGGATATATTCTGCATATTTCTGAGCACAATTTATCAGCTGATTTATTAACAATTCACATTTTTTGAGAAAGACTGAGAGAATTAGAATAGACAGCAGACACAACACCCCAAAGAGATTTAAAACTCAAAGCACATGAAGTAGATGCACATAGCTGTGCACACCAGTTATACTCCTCATCAATCAGACCCAAAGCCAAGACTGCCATCCAGATGACTTCATCTATAAAAATTACCCTTAGGAAAAGAAAAAATCCATGCTTTTCACTGAAGACAATGAGTGGTTTTTGTCCTTGATTGTAATATAAGCATCTCAGATTTGTTTCAGTTATGAGAGTAAAAAATGCACAGAAATAAAAATGGACAAGGATCAGGTAAAAGACCTTATTTCCCCATCAAATACTTCACTGTCATCATATTGATTGAAAAGCCAAGGGTTTAATTTCAAGCCAATATACATCTAATTTTAAATTTACTTTTATATAAAAGATATATACACATTTCTGAAAGAAAACACATTAGATTTTGCTTTTAAATGTGAGTAAATTACTTAAAATACTTGACCTCACTGTGCTAGATATTTTTTAATCTACATGTAAGGGTTTTTTACCCTTGCCTTCAACCACAAGGTCAATGTTGGGGATTTTTCATGAAGCAGAAAATACATAGGTAAAGGTAACTTTGAAGTATATATGCAGTGAAATATTTAGCCAAAAAAGCACTATGCTAGAATGCTTATGGGTAGAAAATAATTTTTAAAAAGTAAAAAATATCTCCTAAGAGAAAGAGAGATTTCAATGTGCTGCAAAACTATGTTGGCCTCATTCTTTTGCGTTCACTTTCACCATTCTGATTTCTATCACACCCTTAAAATATTTAGAAGTTGTTCCCTGAAGGACTTTCTGGTTTCTCTAATTTTAATAAGTCCTAAAAATTTGGAACTTTCTCTTGCTATTTACCAGCATCATGTAATAAAGCATATGGGTTTCAGCTGTCAGTGGTAGTGACATCCGGGTCTGTGTGACTCATGCATTGTGTTCATACTTTTTATTTATTCTAAAAGGACATTCACAGAGTTGGAAGGAGGTAATTTCACTTATTTTTATTCCCTCTAGTTAGTAGCCTGTTAGGTAAAAACATCACTGTTCTGACAGAGATGAGAATCAGTTTGAAGCTGAAATTTACAGCACATAAAACTGATGAAAATCTACACAGAGAGGATGCTCGGTGGCAGTGTTGCAGGGCACCATCATAATATTAGCTGGAGTCAACACTGTAAGATCTAGTTTCAACAGCAGCTTTCAATATTGTGTTCTGCCACTGAACATCACTGTTGCCATGCACTGACAAAAAGATGAAGTTCAACAGGACAACTCTGCAGAAGAAAGCAGAGAAATACACAGAATGTTTTTTTTTAATGTGGATTTTCAAGAATCCTATCATTTTCAGTATAATAGAACCACTAAAAAGAATGGTTCATCACAGTTTTAGAAGTGTTGTATGATTTTTTTTTTTGCTAAATAACTCCACAATTCAGTTAATTTTCCATGCAAAATTGAACCCCCTGTTCAGCTTCTTTTTAAAAGAAAATGTGAAATTCCTGTTCTCCTGTATGTGTCATGTGTAACTCCCCTCAAATCATAGGGAATTATCTGTGCTCTGCAGGAGGATAAATTGACTGTGAGCCTTGCAAACCACAAAACTAGGGAAAGGAAAAGTAATAGACCATGCTTAAGATAATGTCTGCAGTTGTGCAAAATGCTCTGTGAATTCCATCTCATAGTACTATTTTAATAAAGATGGATGTCTTGAAGAAAATTCCATTCAGACAATCATCTTGGCATTCAGAGAACAGAGGAACCATCTCCACTTAATACCACTGGGGAAAAGGATCCCCAGTAACTCTCTTTGACTGCTGTTTAAATACTCAGATGTCAGATGGAATGAGAGTCCTCCTTCTCTGACTCAGTGTGCACCAAAGTTCCCACCTGGGCTGTAGTTTTCATCTTCCCATGAAAACCAGGGAGCAGGAGGTGAGTGGTGGTTGTTCAGATAAAATGTCAGCTGGAAGACTGTAGAGTTTTGCAGATCACAAGTCAGGAGGGCACCTGAAAGACCACCCTGGAGACTACCACAGCACCATTTCTGTGCCCTGCAGGCCCTCAGAGATAAGCTTAACTGATCATCTTTAGCATTTCTTAATCCTAGAAATGTTTGACTTTGCTGAATGTTTCCACGTTAGATCAGCAAGTACCTCAGCTGGTCAGGCCTGGGAGCCCTGTAGGGAAAGAGGAATTTCAGTCTGTATAGGCAGGTGTTGGAGACCAGAGGAGGGGAGGTATGTAGGATTTCATGGCACAGAACTCAAGCTGTTGGGCCCTGTTATGTAAGGAATTGTGTCCTGGAAGGGATCTGAGGTTTGGCATATCCAGAGCAAATCAGCACACACCCAGTACTGAGATCAGTACCAAAGGCAACAGCTGTGGGCATGTTGCCTTGTAAATCTCTCTAGAAAAGCTCACCTTCACCAAATGGCTCTAGTCCATGAAGGGTCAAATAAAGGATGAAGAATCTTCTTACCCTGAGGAAATCCAAACCCATTTATTGACAGAAAGGCAAACTCCCAGGTGGTTGCCTGGGCTGGGTGGCAGGATAGTCACTCTTGGCCCTCCTACTGAAGTAAAACCATTGTTTCCTCTGGTGTGCAAAAGTCAAAGCATCAGCAGGAGGGCAAGCTAAAGGGAATTGGACTGCACAGACTCATGGTTGTGGCACTCAGCTGGAAAGATGGAACTGGGCTCTGCTCCCAGGACTATTCCCATTTACAGCTCTAAAATGTAGCCAGCATTGCAGAGCAATTGGAAAACCCCCAAATGACCAAAGATCAAGGGCAAACAAAATATGCAGTCTTCCTCTTCCATGTTATGTTCCTGACACTGTATTATTGAAACAATTCTTCCCACTTAGTGTTCTCTTGTTTTGGTGAACTTTTGCCTTAAGTTTGGGGTACCTTAAAAACACGTCAATAAAGGAGGCAAAAGTCGCCAACCCCAATGGTTAAATGGGAGTGTGAAAATGAACATGGGGTGGCATGGCCACTTGTCTCTGTGGATTCAAATGGAGATGTAAGAAACTGTTCACATTTACCATTTTCCAGGCACATATTCAAATATGCATGCAAATACCTGTATTCTTAGGTTAAAACAACATTTACCAATCTGAGTCTTACAAAAGGAGGTTCTTTCTCAATTAATACCTACAGACACAAGATAAGCTGCGGTTCCAAGTAGATAAAAGCGACACATCCTCTTGAATCAGAAGTTTGAACTCCCTCAAGACAGATAAAAGACACCACTCCAGCTTTTGCATTCTATTAACAAGTCTTTAATCCTTTGGAGAGATCTGACTATTAATCAATCATGCAGGAGAGAAAGGTGCTCTAAATTCCCCTACTATATCTCTGTTCCTACTAAACTGTCACACCTGCTGGGTTAATGCAAAGAAAATGATTTTCTGCAACGTGCAGCATGCAACGTGGTAACTATCAATAAGTAAATCAGGGAAAAAATAATTTCATTCATATACACCAAACGTGACTTCACTCACCATCAGGAATGTTTAAGATACACTTGAAAAGTCGTTGATTTTCTCTGATCTGTACCCCATTTATTGTCACTTTCTCTAGATGAAATAAATTCTGCAGTTTTCTGCATTATGAATTTCTGCTGTGCCACAAAGTTGGCAAGGAAGGGAGCCCTGGCATCTATAAAGCCCTGCCATGGTCCATAATTCATGCACCTGCACTTAAAGAGCAGATCTGCCGCAATTGCACTGCTTTGTAAATCTAAATACACTGCACGTGCAAGGCAGAGGGTTGTGACATATCAAAAACTTCTCTAATTTCTGCTGTACTTTGACAGCTATGGTCAAGAGGACACACTTTAAGTAGTGAATTCTGAATTCTGGCTTTCAGACCATGATATATGTGAAGAGATGATTTACTGTTCTTCACTCTTCAACAAGAACCTTGTTGATTCCAGTCAAGGAACTTAAGGGATTTGATAGGCAGAAACTTACCTGTTAGGGAAGCTTGTTCTTTCAGACAAACACTATTTTGGAGATCACTGGATTATGTCAGGTATTTTCTTCATTTAGAAAAATACTATAGTAAACTACAGACATATGGATATCAACTGATCTGAAGTGAATAGATTGCAGACAAAATTCTTCTCTCATCTGGGGTAGATTCATTGGCTTCAGTGGAACTATTCTGGATTTACAATGATGTAATTTGGAACAACATCTGGCTTCAGATATATAAGAAGGGCTCATTGTAATGGTTTATATCACCGACTACTTATTGAATACTTTTTCTATGCTTTCCTTAGCTCTTACTAGCTATACATTACTTGTCATTTTACATCTTTCTCTTGTATTTCATATAAAAACCTTCAAAAGCCTTGGAGAATGAGGACAGAATACATTTCCTGCAGATTACCACTGTGTGGCATCTCTCATAATTTAGTTAAAAACATAGTCTACAATTATTTTAACTTTTTATTTTGACATTGCATTATAGAAGGCAGAAAAATGAAAAGTCCGCTTTGTGTTTGCTCTTAACAGAGTGAGCCTTTCAGCAAACCAGCAGCATTTACCTAGAAAACACCTTAGAATTGGTGTGGGTTTTCCCATAGCATCTCCTCTGTTCTGTGGCCAATAATATGATGAGTTGACAGGGATCCATTCAAGCCACCTTAGCACAGGTTTTTTATTATTCCACTATAGCCAAATATGTCCAGGGCAGAACTGGGTCCTCTCAAACTGCCTCTCTTTATCCAAGACAATATGCAGGGTAAAAGGGAGAGGTAGGATGAAAGGCACTGTTTCCCTGTCACCCTGTGGATATCTTCAGTATGTCCTTTTCTCATTGCAAGGCTTTCAGCATCACGTTGTGTGCACCCTGGCCATGAGCTCTGAGTACAATCTTCTCTGCCATCAGAACTTGTTAATCTGATGTTTGGAATTTTATTAAAATAATGTTTAATAAAGCTACAAGACAATGGGGAATAAATATACAAATGTGCCAAAAAACATTTAGAAATCAACATTTGCTATTTTACCACACGTGCAGCTGTGGTTTTCTGTTATGCAAAACCATAGCATCTGAGATTTTAATGGCAAAGCTGTACTTTGGGAATGTGGTTGGAAATTCACAGATGTTTCTGTTTAATTTTAGGACACTTGTTTTTCCAGCTTGAAAATTTAATTCAAATATCATACTTTACTTAATTAATGTTAGATATGTAATAAATATATTGTTTTAAACCAAGTTGCTACAAGGTCAGCTGTGATAGCCAAAAGTTATATTTGCATCATTTGCATGTATTTGAACTCCTAATTATGTGGCACATGCTTCAGTAAAAACTAATATTACAGTTGACTTTATTTGCTCTACTTCATTACATCTGGCTTCCTTTTAGATTTTTTTTTCCCAAATCTACTCACAGAGAATATATAAATTATATACCATTATCTTTTTTATAAAAGGCCACTCCATCCATCATAATGGATTACAAATTTATCACCTTGAATCAATTTCTGTTCACAAGTTCAAAAGGAAATATAAGTGCTTGAGGGCCCAGAAATATTTATTGTACATATGGATATTATTAAAGTTTATTGAAATCCTTCACCAATGAGAATTGTTTCTGTTTTGTTTTGCAACACGTACAGCACTAATGCTAAAAAGCCAACGCCTTTATTGTCTAAAAACTAAATTGGCAATGCAGCACTGATTTTGAGGACTACTGATTCTGACTAAATGTACTAGCATATTTATGCAAGCATTAATTTAATTAAGACATGACAACCTCAGCTTGCCTAATTTAGTGAAAATTTGTTTCAACATAGTTTCTTGTATAACATTTTCCCACGATGACGTCTATTTTGAAGTAAAGCATACTTCTGCTAGTAACATCGACAGCAATTCACTAAGACTCTTTTCCTTGTAATAGAGCAGAGAGGAAAAAAAAAAAAAAAATGGAAACTTAAGATTCATGAGAGTCTTGGTTTAAGACTCAATGACAAGACTACATCTGGTATCAATACGGTTCTTTGGGATGTTGACCACATCTTTCATAAAGTGGTAAGTTCCGCCAAAAGGACACATCTTGCTGGCTGCTAACTACAACCTCTGAAACGCCGAGCCCGCGCAGGGGAGGAATGCAGTAATGCTCTGCTGGAGGGAGAAAACGAAACTACAATTCTAATTACATTTTTATTAGTGGTGTTAATGGGAAGTTGAGCTCTTAAAGCCCATAGTAAGGCATGCTTTCTTTGAAATCGTATAGCACCATGTCAGGAGTTAACATGAGAGGTTGGGTTTGGGCTTTTTTTTCCTCTCCTTTTGGACTAAATTCTTGCTATACTAAATTAATTAAGCCTGTGGAAATATTTCCCCTTTCAAAGAAAAAGATTTGCAGCCTCAGAAGGAAAAAAAGCAGCTGAGTTGTTGAGGAGAGAGTCATACAGCATAGGGCAATCAGACGTGATGTTTGCTGGGTGAGGAAGCCACCGATGGAGCTGTGCAGCAGCTGCCCAGGTGCAGACTTCACTGCTTCAGATACATTTATTTTTGTTAAACAGCATGACTTACTGGTGTCTAAAGAGTTTCACTGAGACTTTCAAGGGCAGTTTTGTATTTTTCTTTCTAAAGAAACCTAGGGAGCATCTTCTGCAAGGAGCAATATATTTCAGGAAAAATATGAATATTTCATGATTCAGAGTGTTTGGAAGTGGTGTTTTATAAGGGCTACCTGTGAAAAAACTTTACTTGAAAGTATTGATGCCTCAAAATGAAGAACAGATCTGTATGGCTAATAAAGATTAAGATGAGATTTCACACAGTCTTTCCAGTGACTTTAACTGTTTCCACATTAAAGAGACAATGTGATTCTAGCTTTCTAAAAAAATTTCTTCTCAGATATATATACCCAAAAAAGAAAGAAGCTTTCTTTATTCTAAGGAACTTCAGACAGATGAATCCAATGTATGTGCTGTATAATGATATTTAATTTGGGACTTTTAAGTTCCAGTAAGAGCATTTCATGTGGCTTTCCTAGCAAGAGCAGGCTTAAATGTGGTTTAACTGACCAAAATAAATTTTTTCATCTGAAATAATCTTTTACTTCCATAAAGCTGCAATCCTAACTCCTGCTCCATTTGTCCAGGATATTAGGATGTGACCATAAAGACATTTCAATGAATGGATTGGTAGCTGTTAGAATGTCCCCACATCTTTGACAGTTCAATTAAGATAGAAGAGCTGATGGTTCATTGTCTGATGCTGGGGCATATCAGCTTTGCTTAATAGAAGGGCTTGGGGAAATTACTGGTTGCACAAAGTTTCCTTTCCTCTCATCATAAGATTGCAGCCTGCTTGTATCAGGTTTGTACTGTGAAACTTACCTAAAATAGTTGTATCTGAATAGGGAAGATCCCTTATCATCACCCTTCAGCCCAGCTCATGGTATGATGGAGCCTGAGCAAAAAACTGCATCAGGACTGGTGTCTGGCTCCAGGAGAGGTCGTTCCATCAGGAGAAAACTGTTCCTGAAAACACACTGTGCCCCTGTGAGGGGTGTCTGCCCTGCCTCCATCAGCCAACTTGAGAGGTTTGGCAATAAAGTCAAGACATTGAGCCAATAAAATAATCCATTTGATTTTATTCAAAGATTACCCTTTGATATTTCACACAGTTTTATGTCTGCTGTTTATGTCTGCTGTTCTTCTGGGTTGCCCACATTACCAGTTTTAGTTCCATGCTTCCATTTGGTTTTCTGAATAGCTGAACATCAAACAAAAAACAAACAAACAAACAAACAAAAAATCTTCTTATGGAGCTGGTGAGAAAGATTTTGTGGTGCCTATGCCATATTTAATTCAATCAGCATTAGGTATTCAGTCACATATGGATTACTTCAGGGCTTTAATGATCCTTTAAGAAAACATCAAACAAAAGTGTGAATGTCTATGTATACCACATATCATATGACAAGAACCTCTGATGTTTAAAGGTTACAGTTGGGTCCAAAAAGCTGTATCTGTGCAGCATTTTCAAATTTACTAAATCAATTGAATGCTACATATGAACGGGATCCTCTATAGCTCCTCTGTAAACACATATTCAGCCATGATAGATTTTAACATATGGTGAATTAAATCTATTCTGTACAAATCAACTCTGAAATTCAGCAACTCTAATTAGCAGGGTATCACCCTGTAATAACATATATTATGCATTTGGAGTGTTTATAATGTTTATAAATCAAGGGAGAGGAAATTATCATTATAATAAGGGGGGAAAGTAATAAGACTATTAATTTTATCCCAAGTTTCCACTAGCTGTTTTTTTAATTGCTGCCAACTGAGTTCAAAGTGTTAAAGGAAACATTTTCTCCTGTGACATTTTTTTTTTCCTTAGATTTCTCATTCATTCTCTTTCCTGTGAAACTCTGCTTAGTAAATATTAATTTACCCTCAATTACTAATGACAAGTGAAAGAAACCCTTGCATTCATCAGGGCCACAGCCTTAGGACATAAGTTTGTCCTTCAAAGCGTTCAACCATTCAACAATTAGAACTAATAGCTACTCCAGGCTATCAGGGCTGAAACACACAACCCTCCCCGAGTGCGAGCTCTCGGCACGGGCGCTCATGGTGGTCTTGCAACCTATTGACTTTGTCAGGGAAAGTTGGAAAAGTGATTTGGAAAGTGGACACATTAGACACGGAGTGATTGTCTAAAATGTGAGAACGCTTACGGCTTGGAGAGGGGAACTAGTCAATTAGTTCACTAATAAACCCTAGCTATGTAAAAGCTCCCTCACTTCTTACATGAGCGCAGCTTGGAAGACTGAGGGTTTTGCTAAACAAAAGAAGAGATAAATAAATAGAAAATTCTAAATCAGGAGTATAAAGGAATGATTGATATTGACACTCTGGTATGTTCCTTTACAACACCTTAGAAGTGCAGCTTCAACCCCTTAAGCCTTCTTTGCTGGGAGCTTCATCTTTAATGCCCTCAGCCTCTGCAGAATCAGCTGAGGCTTTGTGCTTGGATGGGGCTGCAAATGCACCCCCCCACACACACACACAAACCTTTCCAATGGTGACCTTGAATTCCTACCTCACTTTTCTCCCAATACAGCGCAGACACTGGCTTGTTTAAACTGCTCTGATTGTTTTTCTTTATAAAAATATAATAGAGAGATTATTTTTTTTGTTTTCTGCTTTCATTATTTAACAATGAAGAAATTATTTTATTGCAGTTAACAGAATAAAAACATATAATGAAACCATAATGTTATTGGAAATAGCAACTTTGTGGCCAAATACAGTATGATAGAAGGCTTTCATTAGTACACAGATTTGTTCTTGAAAAGTGACTGGAAATTATATTCCCTTTCTTTAAGTATTTATATATTCAAGCTTACGTATTTATTAATGCCACATATTTCTTACATCTTACAATGATAATTTGAGGGAGGCAAGAAGATATTGATATTTTGTATAATTTCTAATGGAATAAAAACAAATTTAGGCATCTGGGGAAAACAAAAACAAACTAAAAATAAAACAAACCCCCCCCTCAAAACAAAACAACAACTTTATTTATTAGAAATTATAAGAAAATTTAAAGATGGCTAAGCAGAATTGCTGGTTTTTAAAATGTTTTCCCAACAAACCTTCTAACACTTTGAGATATCTGAACTGTAAATGGCTACACCCAAGACTTAATTTAGTGCTCCCTGGACACCCCTCATTTAATCACTGGCACTTAGTGGTCACAAAGGACCTTCTATGAAGGTTCCAAGTCATACCAGGATACCACCAGCAATGGAATCTAGTGGTTCTATTCACTGAAATAGAGCAAAGACAATGACAATGAATTCTTAATTATTTAAAAATTCAATGTTGCTAACACCAGGACCAGAGCTAAAATCTATTTCTCAGAAATAAAAAAAAAAACAAACAACAAACCAACCAGACTAAAACCAACCAAACAAATAAATGAAAAACCAAAAACCACTAAAACCCCTCCAGGTCTATAATTTTTTGTGTGACATTACCATTAAACAACATGAAGAATTGTTTCAGATTTTTTTTTTTTTTTACTTCTGATATGCTTTGTTTTATGAATATCTCATATATTATATATATTATAGATAAAATAAAAGAAAATATAAACAAGAATTAAATAACACCATGCTGATTGGCAAACTAGGGCTAATCTCATGCACAAGGAGGGAACAAGGATATTTCTAACACCTGATATTATCTGACCTCTGTAAAGTGGGTATTTATAGAATGCTGCAAAATCAAATTACAGCATACTACAACATCAAGCTCTATGAACTTGACTGTGTCAGTTAAAACCACAGAAATCAAAACTAATGTTAACAGTGGGCAATGATGTCAGAAAATATAAGCTGCTAGTAGCCATCCCTTGATTACTGAATTTGAAGACAAAATTGGGATAAGAATCTTCTCAAAGAAGAAAATATTCCTAATGATATTAGTAGCCCTATGCACAGTAAAATTTAAAGAAATGACATGTGAGTGTGTGTGTAGGGGATTTTTTTTGAGTTTTCCAGAAGACTTTCACCCTAAATGAAGAAAAAATGTAATAATAGAGTTTTAAGTAATCCTACTTTGACATTCAGCTTGGTCTCTGTAATGAATTGATGGCTTTTGTTCTGTCAGTTTTCTAGCACTCCATCAGTTGGGGGAATTAGATTTTGGGAATCAAGAGTGGGAGGCAGTAAATTTTGTACAGTGTCCAGTTGCAGCAAGTCAGGGAAAAGTAGGCACAAAATAATGCAGAGAGAAAGGCATCAAAAGGTACTGAATGTAAGCAAAGAGGGTAGAGAAGGATTTCTGTTAGGTCTTACCAATTAAAGATTCTTTCTAAGGCAGAAGGAGACAAGAACAGTGCAGCAGGTCTGAGAAGAAGCAGCAGAGTTTCAGGAGGGCAGGTTTGTAGGAAACAGCTGATAAAATACACTATACCTCGAAGCCAATACAATGGGAAAGGGAAGTTAAGGAGAGAATTCAAGCATCATTAAATGAGTTTCCCAAATTTCTACACCATATGTTTTGAAACAAAACATGCTTATATTTGCCAAGTAAAATTTTATTCTTACTTGGCAGCTTTGTTCAGAAAATGATCATAAATCCTAAATATAGCTGAAGTACTTATTTCATTGAAATTATCTGATTTCTGAAATGGATACATGCTTCCTATTGGTTTTGAAATATTTAATATTAGTTTCTTCTTTCCTTATCTTCTAATAAAATCGGAAATAATTATTTTAGTCTGATCTAGTTTTAGGCTATCTTTTCTTAGATT
This sequence comes from Regulus satrapa, assembly GCA_013396955.1. Lineage (NCBI taxonomy): Eukaryota > Metazoa > Chordata > Aves > Passeriformes > Regulidae > Regulus > Regulus satrapa. The sequence continues at coordinate 620,682 of VWZN01001441.1, read as the reverse complement.
AATTGGGAAAAAATGAGTTGCAGTTCTTTTGGAAAAGTTTTTCTAAAAAGCCACAGACAGTTGACCAAGTCCCCCTGATTTATGCATGTCATCTTATTCCGCAAGTAATTCTCCTCATAGCAGTGGCATCATTAAGTAAAAAGGTTCTTGCTGTTGCTGCATCCCAAGACATGGGTGTAGTCTTTAAACTGCTGCTCCTGTCTTCAATCCTAGCATCACTACAGTTTTAGGTCTTCTGCTGTAGATCTGTCTTTTCTGGAAGAAAGGGAACTGTGCTCCAGCCTTCCCAAACCAGGCATCTGTTGCACTGCTTTGATGGCATAAAAGGCTTTTTCCATTTTATTTCCTTAGAATCATATATCACAGTACTTGTTGAATAAATAACTCTTGTGAAATGCAGAAGTCAAGTCAGGACTCAGAATATTTAAGGAGTGGCACCCTCGGAGTACATTTAGATTAGCTGTGTGGACATAAAGACATAGCCTGTAAAATAAGTGCTGGGTTGTGAATTGTTATGCCTGCAATTCACAGCTACTTACTGACAGGAATAATTGTGATCAATGAGGTAATATTAGATTGCTACACATTTCTTTAATGTAATCAGCTCTTTAAATATCTCAGTAGATATTATTTAGATCAATTGTGTAATCAGATTTAGACTCGTTGAAGTAGATCGTATGGAAGGCATTCTGAGGAATATTTGTTCTGCAAAGTATATAAAGTTTATATAGGGAACTGGGAAGTAGGAAAGGCAGTATGTTTTTCTTTTCTCTTAAATACTATGTAGGGAATCAAAAATTACATGCTTTTTCACAAGGAAATGTCTTTTTATAAAAAAATAGATCGTTTTTCCCGAGCCTTAAGGAAGAAATGCAAATGAGCTCCACATGCTCGCCGAAGTGTTCAGGAGTAATTTTGCAGGCACCACTATAGGCATATCATTCCCAATATACATGGGCCAATAAAAATGGTACATTGTGCATTTCACAGTCCAGAATTCACAGGAAACCAGATAGGGAAAAAAAAAAAAAGACAACTTTTAGGCACATGCATCTGGAACTTCAGACCACATCACGGCTAATGGCTTTATTGTGAAACGCTTCCTCTCACTGGGATCATTGTCAGCGAGGCTGTTTGTGTTGCTAAGCATATTGCAAACCCAGCAGCTTGATACATCTGGCATAATGCTCTTCTCTTTTTGCATGGAGAAGAAAAATAAAAATTAAAAAAATTAGAGGAGAGGGGAATACTGTAGAGTGTAACTGATGTTTCAGAAAGGCTCTTTGGGATATGAATTCTACAGCAATGCATAGAACTATACTACAATAATTGTGGCTCCAAAAATGTTACAGGCACCTTGTTGAATATAAAGACAACACTTTTGCTTCCCAGAGAATGTGCAGTTTAACTACAGACTTGGCACAAGAAATACTGCAGTTAATAAATGAAAGCAAGGGTTACAACTATGACATTGTGCAATTCTGGCATGTGCCATGAATTCTTTGTATGACCCCAGCACACTTCATCCCAGACTTTGGCTGGGCTATTTATAAGTCATAGAAAGTTCTGGCCTCATCATATTACAATGACCAGTTACCTATTTAGCTCCCTTGCCTCTTTTCTCCTCAGCTCAGTAATAGTAGGTCAGGTTTTTTGGGGAAAGAAATAGAACTTTGAATCATGTTTCTAATAAGGCCATAACTGTTGAGTTGCTGGCTCCCTTATGAAACTGGTAAAGACTGGTATTGCTTTAGTCAGAACAACTTTTCTGCATTAATTATCCCTTTAAAATCTCCACCGCTGCTTTATTGGATGAAGCTGGTGACAAAGTTCACAGCCACAGAAAGCTCACTCAGAGCTGAACTCTCTGATATGGCCAAAGAAAGACTGTGAAAGCATTGATGCTGGAGGGCAGGCAAGCCCTCTACTCCTCTTGCCAAGACTGAGTGCTTCTAAGTATTTCCAAAACTTTAAATCTTGGCCTTATATTGCTTTGAAAGTGTTAACTGGCATTAGTTTCTTCCAGTTTGGTGAATAAGTTCCTGTGGGACATCACACTTGCAGTTGCACAGCACAAGTGGTTTTCATGGCGTGGCTATAACCATGGCCAAACCTCTGTACATGGCATCAGGATACTCTAGGGATGCTTTCAACTTGCATGTCACTAATACTTTGGTATATTCCCAGGTGATTTAATTCATGAACTTGGTTGTCAAATGCCTTTACTCTTTATTCTGAAAACTGTTTGTAATTGAATATGTCCACAGGAATACGTTTCTGTAACTCTGAGGAAGGTTATGTCTCTTACCGAGGGTCACAAGAGTCTCCTCAGGCCCACATCAGAAGTGTTATAGTAAAAGAATATATAAATTGTTAGCATTTTTGAGGTGTGGCTCTATGCTTAATTGCAGATCTCCTGTGATGCTTCTACAGGTTAACATTGCTATTGCCTCTTACTAACCGTTAAAGTCAGAATTTTTCACATTGGCTCCTTTAGATGCTTTTATCTGGCTTTGGATAAGATCTGGGCTGTGCAATTCCTCCTGCTGCAGGAGGGCTCAGCTGCTGTGACAAGACATGCAATAAAGGAGCCACTGGAAGTATTCTGGAGCTTGCAAATATAGGAGAAATGTAGCTACACTCAGAGATGATAAAATATTATTATAATTTTTCCACCACTGTCTATCTATTGTGTGCAGTGACATATTTGCGCTGAGAACTTGCCAATTTTGTAGACATTTCTGTCCTTTAACCACTTCTGCTAAGACTAATTCAAAGACTCATTCCTTTAACACAGTATTCTAAAATAGAAATAGCAGAAATCCTAATTCTGCTGTTTCTTCTACTGGGTACCATATATTCNAAAAAAAAATAAAAAAAGAAATAGTAAGGAAAAGTGGATCCAATATATAAAATATATGTGGTTTTTAGGTCAGAGCACACAGGACTAAAAAACATCACAAAACAGCTTTCTCTGTGATTGACAACATTTCCTAGCCCTTTGCACTTGGGAAGCACAGTCTGTGCTTCTAAAGTCTATATACATTTCCCTGTGAATGTGTTCATGTTCACATGTGTGTTCATATGTACTAAATATGGAATACAGCTTAATCATTTCCAATTTGTGGGGATTTTGGCTGCATTTCCATTTTTAAGTTTTTGGAACTGCTCTTGCTTTATATTAACTTAATGGGGTTGCCTGTTTTTAATGAGCATGTTTAGTGCAGTGAGACATCATGGTCACTCAATAGAATGTAAGTTACTTTTGCACACGTTGTATTGCAGGCCAGATTCTGACTGATTAATACGTTGCAGGTGTCAGCCAAAATACAAAAGGATAAAGGGAAGGCTAAGGGGGTGAAATTATTCCTGAAGTTATTCCTTCTCGCTGGCGGACTGCTCTTGAGGGCTGCAGAAGCCACTCTGAGCCTGGGTTGGAAAGACATCCCGCTCAGAAACACAACCCTAAAACAATGCTTCTATCGTCCTTTCCATCTGTACAAATTATTCCCACTCGTGGCAGAACAAAGAAAAGCCAACACCAGGCAAAGGGGCTCTTTATGAGGCTCTTGCCAGCCAAAGTACATATGCCCCTTAAAGTTAGATTTACACCTGTTTTTTGGGAATCAGAGGAAACATTTCTTATGTTTTGTTGCCCATCTGTACAAAAAGCCCCCAGTCTGTGCAGGCCTGTATAGTAGCTAAGATAAATGTTGTATATTTTCATTGTTTGATTAAATCTTGTCTGAACTATCAGTTCTGTAATGAGAAGAGCTGGCTTGCTCTGAGGTGCTAGCTGTCAATGGTTATTGTTAATCATAATCTAACAAATACCAGATACAGCTATTTGGCAATTGAGAACTAGCATTTTTCTTATTTAAGGTGATAGGAATGAAGGAAACATAAATCATAACATACTCATTTTCCCATATCTGAAGGTGCATTAATACTTAACATTTGTCTACATTTCAAGACAACCAATTCATGGTTATTACCAGAGCACTGTACATTTTAAATTGTTACTCAAGTTAGCATTAGAGAATTCATTGACTGTTTCCTGGGTTAATTCCACTAAAGACAGCACTGTTGGACCTTTGTAGAAAGAGACAGTTCAAGCTCAGTAAAGAGAATTGCTATGAATATTATAGATGACCACACAAATAATGCATACATTATTTTAAATGTGTTTCAGGCTAATTTACACTTCTGAAGCATCCTTCTAGTACTTTTAGCTTTGTGTCTGTAAGTAAAACAAATTTTAGTTTTTTTCAGAAATTCTACTTACAGAGAGCCCACAGAAATATTTTATTGAATTAAGTCCTGATAATGTAAATCATGTCAACTACCTAGAGAAACCAGATGATAACCATTAAATAAAATTGAAGACAAGTTCAGACCCTGAAAACTAAATTTCATCGAGATCCCAAACATCCTGAAAATTAAGTACCCAAGCTAAAGTAAGCGTATAGGCTCCCACTCACAAGGGGCTTCATCATGGTTTTAAATCACAGCACGGTGCTGTAGGCTAGACAGAACTGCACTTCCCAGCTGGAGATATTTTGACTGACTCATGGGGTTTTCTGAACAGACCTAATGACTCTTTGTAGGGTGTAATATAACCACATGCTTGCATGCTAATATGGACAGTGTAAAGGAGAGTGACCTATTTCTGTTTTCTTTGGGGACCTGAAAAATCCATTTCATATGTATCTCATATGGCACAATAAAAATTTTCCTGAATTAGTTGTGGAAATTAAGATTTTTAAGTGGTAGTAAAAACTACTGTAGTTTTGGTGGGTTTGCTTTGTTTGATTTCAGCACTAAACTTACCTCACAGTCATTTAAAGTAAGCAGTATTTTTCTGTATGGTATAGCCCAGATTAAAACTAGATAAAAACCAACCACTGAAAAAGAAGAATCATCTAATTGGAGGCAATAAAATTTAAAATGTCCATACTTATATAAACTAAGAGGAAACCTGTGATCTGAAATGTCTGTCAATTCCTAGTGATAACCTCAAATGATTGAGCATCTTTCTCTTCCCCAGAACACCTCTTGGTATAGTTTGGGTATAGTTTTTTTGTTACTAAATTGCACTAAACAAGGATATGACCCACAGGTTTACATTAGGCAAGACTCCCTTGCCCACCTACATCAGGACTGACAAGGTCCCATCATTATACACATGTCCACAGTGTTGTGTTGAGACACCTGTCACCAAGAGAAGGTGTTCAACTTGCTGATCTCCAACTGCTTTCCTGAAGCCTAGTTAGCATGATGGATCAGGACTTCAGCACCATCCCTGCCGGAGCTGGGAGCTTTACCTGGCAGATCTCACTGATGACAATGCAGTGGGACAACAGTGATAGCTGCTTTGAGGACATTCAGCTGGGCCACCACAGTTGTGGAAAGGAAGATCAGGAGGATGCTACATTGTTTTCTGGCATGGGTTTTCATTTGATAATTAAATTATCTTTAAGGTCCTGTCCAACCCAAACCATTCTATGATTTCCCATGCAAAAGGTTTATTCTTTTAAAAAAGAAGCTGTTTTACAACTTTCTCTGTAAACTAATTACCCATTATGAAATAAGGTCCCAAGAAAGAAACCAGGAAATGATCATCACAGTCACCCTGACAGCTCAGGTTTGTGGGTGAAGACACAGCATTCTCAAAATCTAAAGGTAAAACAAAAGAAAACAAAACAAAACAAAAAAAAAAAAAAAAAAAAAAAAAAAAAAGAAAAAAAAAAAAGCGGGTTTTGCCTGGTGTAAGTGACATTGGGATGAACATCAAGGACTTTGTTACTCATGTGCCTGTGTATATCATCAGAGTATAACATATAGCCTGCAGAATCTTCTTTAACAGTATTCAAGGTAAATATGAATAAACAGATCTGTGTGATGCAAAGCTAAGCTGCTGCCAGCCACTTCTATTTGGTTACTACACTTCAGTGTCTGGTCTCACTGAACTCTGGCATCCTTTGGACTTGACAGATTAACACATATATGAAGACATTTGCATATTTATTTTAAACCAGATGTTCTTCAAGCAGTACAGCCAAATTCCCATCGTCACTACAATCACATTGTGGGTTTCTAACATAATAGAGCCATTAAAATTCCACCACATGCTTCTTTGTTAGGAAGAAATATTATTAAAAATTTTCCAGGTGAATTCTAAATGAATCCTAATTAAGTAGAAAGAATCCCTAGGCAATGTTAATTTTCACTATTTCTATCACTGAAAGGTCTGGTTTATACCAAAGACTATTACCTTCTTTTGCAAGAGCTGTCCTCTATGTTACAGAAAAAGGACTTGGAATAATGATTTAAGATATATAGTGTATTGTTTTTGCCATAGATTTACATCTGAGCTTTGTTTTTAGTATTTTTTACATTATAATTTTACATTGAGGTCATGGAGAATTTGGCTTTTTATGTGAAGATTGATACTTGGTAACATGTAGCACAATTAATCTCTGTTAAATCAACTAATCCAAAGCTCTGGAATGCAAAGAATGAAAGTGGCATTGTTTTTTGTTAAAACTGGAAAAGGAAAGTTTCAAACCATAGAGTGACAAAGAATAAAATTTCATATAAGAAAGATTTATTTTCTGAAAAGGAAGCCAAGAGTAAGAGGAACTGGGTGAGGCTGCAGACTGCATTCAAATTGACTTTTCTGATTCAATGTGACATTGTTTTTCTAAACGAAAAATTCCAGACAGTCAGAAAGCAGAGGGAATACCCAGGATAAACATACATTTGGAAGTGCTACTTTTTATTAAAAAATAATGTCTTGGGGCTAGGAACTGCCCTTTGAATTGTGGCACTGAGAAGTGAGCACAGAAGTCAAAAAATGGCACACCTGGTCGTTTAGCATTTCTTAAATGATTAAATCATTCTTTCCTAGCTGACGGCAAGAGCTGCAGGCAGCAAAAGGCATCTCCCAGTGGCTGAGACCCTGAACATCCCATTACACGTCCTGCAAGACACCCGATGCCAGAGCAAATGATGAGATTTATTGAGGTTATTTAAGTTTCAAGTTTGCTTCGGGGCTACACGGGCTATAAGGCAGTTCAGCCAGACCAGGCACAGGAAGGGAGGGGAATATATTTAAGCAATCCATATCATGGTGGGTGATGGAGTACCTTAGTATATTATTCTGGCCAAAGAAAGCAAAGAAAAGAGTCAATGAGAGAAGGGAAGAGACAAAGATTAATCCGAAATAGGGCCCAGCTCAGAAACGGGACAGGCCTGCTGATGTGGTAACCACCACACCACTCACTGAAGTAGGAAGGAGCTAATTGGTCACTGTTAAAGGCCTGTCCAAAATTCAAGGGAAAACTGCAACAGATATGATGGAAAGACAGCTTTTGGCAATGGCAAGAAGCTCTGCATTCGGAGCTTGCACCACCAGACAAAGGTCAGCTCAGGCACGTAACTGCTGTTGCAAAACATTGTAGGACATTTCCAAGCAAATGCCTGGCAAAGTGTGCTCTCAGAGAAGCTGAGTTGATAAAGGTCCCCAGCATTTCATTAGGTCCCAAGCATTTCATTAGCATTTCATTTAAAAACTTGTGTTTGTTGAAAAGCTGTGTCTGCAATGCTTGAAAAGCTCAGTATAGACAGGCATGGTCTACTGCAGTCAGTACAAAGTTCTGTCTTTAATGAGATCTAAGTCACAGTAAAGTTGAGTTGAGCACAGGAACACAGAGGAATGTTAAACAGTCTAAGTCTAAGCAAGGCACAACACTGGGGAAGGGGAAGGCTGTCTCTAGCTAAAATGTTACAAATGTGCCTTTTGCGGGGCTTTCACACAATTTTCCCATTCACACAACTCTATCATGCAAAAGAATAATTCTTTGGAAAAGAATTCTTCACTCACTCAGTGTTCTGAGTCACTCAGTTTTTCTCTCACTAAGCAGCAACATGAATAGTTGCATCAGCAGTTTATATGAATAGAATTTTTTTAGGAAACAAGAATGTAATGATATCTTCTAAGAAAGTTAGAAATGTCTTTTCTAAGGAAGATATAAATATTTTCTCTGAGAGTATTGTCTTTAAACTTTGTACTGGGCTAATGAAAGCCTTTAATAAATTAATTCACTGAATGGTTTTATGATATTACTCCCATGTTTTTATGATGGTGAAGAAATTATTCATAAAACTACTAATTTGTGAGAGTGTGAAGATTTCATTTAGGAAAGATGCTCCAGCAAACAGCAGATAACTACTCAAAAGAGTTTGAAAAGTTTCCCAGTTCAGCTTATGCTCACTTTGTCACTAAAGTGTTGAGGAAAACAATAAACCAGAACAAAGAAATACCCATTTATGGTCACTACATTTACAAGAAAAGAATGCAGAGACTTTATTCATTATGTTTTCTTTCCTCTGCATCATTGATTCAGACACAGATTTGAAAGCATGTTTTACTAACTTTTCTATGCCACTCAGACTTCATCCCTTGCTTTTTCATCTATCACTTAAATTTCTTCTTCTAACAGTTCTGAACCAGAAGTGAATCTATCTCTGCAGTGGATTAGAAATGGAATGGGTTAAAACAGAATGATGAAAGGGAAGGAGAGGAACACATTTTTAGAAACTTTAACACTCTTTGCAGTTCATGGAATTTTGTTAGGATTGCAAAGTTTTTTAGTTTAACCTTCTATTTAACCTCAGCCTTCAACAAAGCCAATCATAATATTAAGCTTTTACTAGAGAGGTACTAGCAATCACTTCACAATGGTTTGAATTTTGTAAGCATTGTGTGAGTGCATACATTTATACCCCAACTGCAAATGACCCACGTTTGGTGTGAACAAACACAATCAAAAAAATGATGAAGAGAATTCAGATATTTGCAACAGATTTTTTTCTTCAGTCTTGTCTGACTTTAATAATAAAAAAAAATAAAAATAAAAATTAGGCTGAAATGCTACAGGAAAAAGAAATCAATAGGCAATTTCCTTTAATGGAACTGCATTGGTTATTGAATGTAACCATATGAGTGACTACATCTACTGAATCCAATGAGCCCTTGAAGCCTCTGGAGTCCAAGGAGAGCACAGCTCACCTGAGCTTGCTGTCAGACTGCTATCCTGAAAGGTGATTCCTGGTCCCCATCTTCACAACCAGCTTGGGTCAGCTGTGAGTCTGGGACACCAAATCCTCTATTCCCATAGCCAAGGTATGAATCTTCTGTTTTATAGCTTAGCTGTTCAGGAGTTACATGACAGGCACCCACATGGCACACAGACCTTACACGTGCCTTTAACAATATGTTGCTCTTCCCTTAATACTGAATAGATTGAGATTCCTTAACAAAATCACCATCCTGAAACCAATTTTATTTTATTGCACCATGGCTAGGCAAAGCCAGTATCTGGAGATGGCAAAGCTCTTTAGTGTCTTAATCAAGCTCTAGTCTATTTTTCCTCAATGTTCCCTTTGAACCCTGCTACCACCTGACCAGTTTCTCCATCTTCTGCTTTTAAATAATTCGAAAAAAAATTTCATTTCCACTTGAAATTTGAGCACTGGTCAAAAATTTATCTTTATAGTAAATGCCTGGATTTAGCCCTAGTCTGGAGGGTATTGAAGAGATAGTTCTAACATAGTATATATAGTCTCATAAAGACTTTTTTTGTGTGGTAGTAGTCACAGTTATAGGTCCATAAATTTAAAAAAAAAAGAAAGCAAACCCAAAATTATATTTAATACATTTAGCAACTGCCCAAATAATTTCACCAACTGCATTTTGTATTTCTGCTCCTCAATACTTTCAGACTTCTTCAAAGTAACAGAAGTAACCTGAAGGCTTTGGAAGGAGTGATCCTGCCCAGAGCTCCCTACCCAAGCACTGCGCCACTGGTTCTGGTGTGGAGGACACAATGCCATCTGACATCCCATTGCTGGGGATGAAGCATTGATCTCTGCATTAGAGGTTCCAGCAGTTTCTTCTATTGGCAGTAAAAGGAGCCTTTGGAGCTTCCTGCCTGGTATTGTCACTTCCAAGAGGTCCCTGGTGGAACTTGCAGGATTCAAAAAAACAAAACAATGGTCGAAGGAAAAAGAAACATCAAGACAGGGGTCTGGAGGATCCCTCTTATGAGAGGCTACAGGACCTGAACCTTTTAGTCTATAGAGAGAAGATTGAGAAGGGATCTCATTAATGCATACAAATAACTTCAAGGCAGATGTCAAGAGGATGGTGTCAGGATCTTTCCAGTGATGCCCAGTGACAGGATGAAGAGCAATAGTCATAAACTAAAACAAGAAGTTCCAGCTAAACAAAAGGAAGAACTTAACCTTGAGGGTGGCAGAGCACCGGAATAGATTGCCCAGAGAGACAGTGAGGTCTCCCTCTCTGGAGACATTCCAAATCCACCAGGACACGTCCCTGTGTTGCCTGCTCCAGGTGAACCTGCCTTGCTAGAATGTCAGACTAGAGGATCTGAAGAGATCCATTCCAACCCAAAAAATTCTGTGGTTCTGTGACAGGCAGCATTGCCACATGCTTTTACCCTTTTCCTTAGGAGTTCATCCAGCAGCAGCTGCATCTCAACAGTGGAATGAAGTCACCTGTGAAACAGCACAAGCACAAAGTAGAGAGGCTGAAACAAAGTGGACTGCATCTGCTGCTCTTGCACACTGGTAATTTAGTAGTTTATAGTAATTTGGTAATTTGCACCAGCTGAATGTGAGGCCTTTTTGTAAGTTAACTTAGCCCTGCATTTTCTCATTAGGGGTTGTAGGGAACCATTTGAATAATCTGAGTCCGATGATTTAGTGCACCAGTTGGTGAATGCCAAGTATGCTTACAGACAGGCACAGCACATATGGGATGCATACAGGAATTTTTAATGATAAAAAGCAAAACTGTTCTCCCCAATAGTGAAAATCACCCTCAGTCACATTATAAATAAAATCCATCCTTTAAATAATAACTGTGACTATGCAAGAAGAGGAAAGTACGGTGCTGTCAGAGATGTCAGAATATGACCCTTCTTAACTATAGGATACTTCAGAAATTATTTCACAACCTTTTACTCTCTGGAGCACAAGAAGTTGACTCCAGAGCTCAAGCTGCACAGAGCAAATGTTGTAGCTGAAAGTATTTGTTTCAAAGCACTGTGGAAGTAAATGAAAGTGTCATTTTGCACTAATGTGATAGGCAGCTACTCTGCCTTGTCAGAACAAGCAAAGTCCTGTAAGCTTTATCCCATTGCCACAGGCACTTGGGCACCTCTCTGGAAATCAATCACAGATTGGCCTGAAGAAGAGCAGAGCTGAAACAATGGCACCAGAGTAGAGGACCCCTAATGAAATCCATTTGCTAGTCCACACCTAGGCTGTCTAGACAGCACCTCCTGTGCTTTGATCACTGATAAACCATTCTAAATGTTACCAGGGCTGCTTTTTTGTTTCTGTTTACAGGCAATCAATAGGCCTCTGGCCATTGCCCCTATTTCAAAGCAGTGCTTTTCATCTGACTGCAATCAAATAAAAAAGAACAAAGAGATGGGCATGTTGGATATGAGATATTTATTTTCCTGTGATTTATACAATTTCAAATGAAGAGCAAAAACAAAAAAAAGCAATTGTGAGTGTACACATGATAAATGTTTCTAATTAGGCATGCTCTCTTAATCAATTTGAAAGCTGTATTCCCTCCCAAACCAAAAAGCCAAAATTTAGTGTAAGCTTTTGTTTGTGTGCATGTTTATGTGTACATGCTGCACAACACTCACCTGTTGTTTAGAGGCTGTTTTATTTGCATTGGAGCTACACATCATGGTGTTATTTTGTGCCCCTTGCTAATACATTCATGAACTGCACTCTGAAAACTCCATATGCAATTTCCAGGTACTTTTCCAAGAGGCTGTGTTTTATGATTTAACCACAGTACAATTCAAGCCATAGAAGCTGAAAAATCTACCCCAAAACATTGTATCCTATTCTTGCCCAACATACACTGGTCCATAAATAATTCAGACTTTTTAGTCATACATACTGATGTCATACATACAGATGTATGCATTTGCAACGATTTATCCAAATATTGTTTTGCATGTGGATTTAAACATGTTTTACCCAAATTCAAGTCCACAAATACCATGTGGTTGCCTTTAGCTGGATGTCGGTGCTTGAACTTTGAGCCCTTCTCATCTTTTATCTTCAGCAACTTGAAGTAGCCTGCTTAAATTCAGCCTTTGAAACCCTCCCAGCCCCTCCTATGTATGTCATGACAGTTCAGCATCTTAAGCCACAATCACATACATTATTTTTAAAACCCCAAAAAGATCATAAAACCAAGAAGAGATTTAATCTCATCTCTGAAATTGGCTCAACCAATACATCATTTCAGAACATTTTATTTCTTGTGTCATAATCCAAAGGCATTTTGGAGGCAGTTTAACAACACTTAAAAAAAAAAAAATATCACTATTTTAAGGCTAAGTATTTTTACTTCTTTATACTTGAAAATATTTCTGTTTCAAAACTCAAGTTCAAGAATAACTCTTTCTGGCTCATCTGTAATCTCCTAAATCATGGATTTCTTTGCTATTTCCTCTTCTCCTTTTACTGATGAGATAATGAAGAATTTAATTAGGTGCCTTCAAAATTGCTGACCTCATGGGTAAAGGAAGAGATAAACCCTTTCAGCAGCATACTATGCTTAGACTGCTGAAGCTGACACACTCCGTGGTCCTGTTTGACCAAGTCTTGACTTCAGATGCTGTATGATGTTTTCATCATATGCTCAGCCTTGTCTCAAAGTACTGCACAGCATTTCATTCCTGTCAAAAATCTCATGAAGTTAATCAATATTTTACAAGTGACAATATGTGGTGGGGAGCAGGGATCCAAAAATGTGACAATGCATCAAAACCCCTTTCAAAATATGTCGGAGTAGGAAGGGGCGGGGTGGGGGGGAAGTAATAATAAACTTGTTTAGCCACACAAGTGATGAAGAACAGAGAAAATAAGGTTCTTTCCCAGGGCTGTGTGCATACCATTCATTTACTGATGCTATTTATCCAGTTCCCTTAGAGGATGAACAAACTTTTCAGAGTTCAAGTCCCTACATTGTATCACTGATTACAACAGGAGGGGTGCATTACAAAAACACTTCATAAAACTCTTCAGTTTCATTCTTTTGCCAACATTTTCTTTCAGACTGATGTTATTTGAAGTGAGAGGTCTACAAAATAAGACTGTGATGCCGCATAGAAAAATCAATTAACATTTAAAGTTTCACTTCTTCACCTCCACTGTTTCTTATCAAAAGTAGGACATGAGTTTTGCCTGACAGAAACAGGACTGGAGCTGCTGAAAATTATTTTCCACTCCTAGAGTAATTACAGCAGTTTTAGTGTTGGCCTTTTAACATGAAACTTAAATAATTCAGGAGAGAAAAGAGACAATGGCATTATTTATAAACACACTGAGATTTGTACGCACCGACTCAAATGTACAGTGGGATGCACTCATGATTCGCTTATCCCTAGCAATATTTTTATTACAGTTTAATTCAAGAACCATTCCCTCTCATTGAAGTCAAAAGAGTTAACTGGGTGTAAATCGCCCAGGAATAAATGGAACTGAAACAGTGCCCCTTGGAATAAAACCAAAACAGCTTTCCCAGAGAGAGAAAAAAAAAAAAAAAAAAATTGTACGAGTACCCAATAACTTTGTGAACAAATTGCAGATTTGAGCCAAAAAGACACTAAAAACAACAGAACTTTGCCTGAATTCAGCTTACTTTGAATTAAGTTTTTAATTATCTGTGCCTTCAAATTACGTATTTAAACACTTTTTATAACTGGAAAAAGTAGGAAAAAAACCACAAGATTGAGAATTTTTTGCTCTGTAGCAGTCTTTCTTCTTCTAGCTGCAGTTAGCCATCAGATCTGTCATATGTCATTTTTCAGCTCATTAGGTGGGATTTTGGCAATTTCTGCGTACAGTAAGAGGTATTGAGAGTTGAAGCTGGGAAGGTCAAATATTAAGCGCAATGTCATCATCCCTAATAGCTTCCAAGGAAAATTCTTGCATAATTGTTTAATGCCATGAGCTGCCCATAGTGGGACATACTCATTTTTGCCAATTTCCATTAACTCTTGAGGCTCATGGCCAGAAGCTGTAGGAGCAAAGGAACGTACTCAGATTGGATCAAGCTGTTTTGCTGATATTCCTGCTGCCCCATATTAATTTAATGAGACTCCCCAGCAATGAGGAGAAGCTTCAGAGAGTGGTGCAGCATGTGGTCCAGTAACACCCCAGAACACACTTCCCTTTGCGTCCAGAGATGACAAATTGTGCGCAGGGCACTGCTCAATTAGCGTTCGCATGCTTTGGCCCCAAATCAGCAAACAACTTCCATGTGCATTTTGCTCAAGCAAGACCCCATGAGATCAACAGTGCTGCTTATGGTGAGAGGCACGTACATCACTGTGAGCAGCATGAGGGCCTTCCTTGGACAAACATCTGTGAGAGCAGACATGGGAGCAAATCCTTCCCTGCTGCAAACCAGCCACTCCTAGTGCTGGCTCTGGGGTGCTCTGGCACTGTGAGCATCATGCCAACAGCCAAGAGAAGGAAGGTTTTCAAAAGTGTCGCAGAGCAATGCTTCACAATCCCGGCTGTTTCTTTTAATGTGGTGTTTCGTGGTAAAGTCGCTTCGAGAAAATGTATCCTTTTTTTTTCTGGGAATGTTTCAACGCTAAAGGCAGAACTGACTTTCAAGACTCATCAGTATAAAGTAATTAACTGGAGTAACTCAAGTGGAATAGATTGTCCCAGGAAACCTCTCTGTTGTGCATGTATAGATGCTCCACTCCAGAATAAGTGAGTTGTAGTCCAGATCTCGTGTGTGCAGAAGCCTAAGGGTAATTATCCTGCAATAATTTAGTCCATTTTTTTAGTCTTGGCCTTAAACTGCTCTCATTAAATCAGTACCAGAAAAAACCCACAGTTTTCTTTAAGTTGAATATTTAAATTCAAATAAGGGAAATTTATGGCTGATAAACTAGTTTACTTTGCATTGAAATACCAAATAAGGGTTGAGGAACAGCAATTTTCAGCTGAAGAACAGAAATTAGCAGAAAAAGAGCAATAATTTTTAAACCACTAAAAACAGATAGATGACCGTGTCCTTTGTCTCTCACTTGTTAAATGTGTGTACACAGATTTTTACATGAGTTCTGCTGATGCAGAGTGTCATAATTTGGTTATGAAACTGGTGGTCCAGACTCCACCCATTTGCATATTTTTTGCAATAAATTAAAATCTGTAATGTAAAATTCAGACTTCTATCGCAACAACACATCTCTCATTCTAGACCAAACACATACAAATACTACATTTTAAAAATGTTTTGCTTAAATATAAATAATATATATAAACTGTACATATAAACAACATATACAAATAATATCAATGTTGCAAAGCTACTGCAGTTTCCAAAAAGAATATTTTTACGCATTAGTCAGATAGTTAAATGTCTCTTTTTTGATGAAAACATACTCTATCTCTTGCAAATTATGCCATCAATCTAGGCACGGAAACACTTGAGTCTATCAACCCCCAAAAAGTTCTGAATTTGTAAACAAAATCCAACCTATCTGTAAGAATGTTGGAATTTTGTGTGTTAGGTTTTACCTTTCCCAAAAGGATTCTTTCAGTAAAAACCCACTAAATTCTCTCAAGGTGCTAGGTCTCTGTCTTCCACTGTTCTGTGTAGCAATTTATGAACGTGTATCTTTTTCTTTTTCTGGTAACAGAAATAACTGCATTCATAGACAGGAGGTAGGAGATACCTTATTAAAGGGAGGTAACTTATTAAAGTATAATTTCTGTAAACATACTTCTGCCAAATTTTCTGCATCCAAAAGAAATAAAACTATACAAACCTTGGCTGAAATTCTAGCCAGTGGGAAATTAACATAAAGTTCACTGTTTATATCATTTGGGCCCGAGATTTTACTTTCAAATTCTATCTGTTTTTTTACTTTATAACAGGTAATGTGGCACTTTAAAATATTTTTTCTATGTCACAAAGCCACAGAGGGAGATGATGAGTCTGGTGGCCCTGAGTCCACAGCAGGAGCCATGTACACGTCTGAGCAGGGAATGCAGCAATGGCCATGACCGGAGAGAAAGGAGTGGCTGGAGTTTCTCCTTTCCCAATCAGTCTTTGAATTGTTAATGTGGTAGCAAGTAGAGTTAGAGATGTGTGGGCCAGGAAATAAGACCAGAGCTATGCTGGATGCAGAGGTGTGTATCTACACACATCCTTCTGTCTACACACTGAGTATCATGACAGATTCGAGGAAGAGAGCTAGAATATATCACTGGACTTATAAAATTGACAAACAAAAAAAATTCATTTTTGCAAGCTCTTAGAACTGTAAACACAGTACATTTTACCACTATCAGGGGCAGAAAGGACTAAAATGTATATTAATTTAGCCATTCCCACTCAAGGCAAGTCTGCATCTAAATAAAGAGATTTTAATTTTTTTTTTTTTTTTGGTTGCTTTGCTTGAAAAAATGTAACAAATACTTTCTTTGTTGAAGAAGCCTAATTAAAAGCAGATAAAAATCAGGAAAATATTTGTTGCATTCTTTCAAATGGAACAAAATATGCCTGCAATGGTGAGCTGAAAAGGAGCTGTCTTTCTGTTTGTTAAAGAAAAACTAAAGATGCATTGTGTAACCTTATCTGTATCTACCCCAGGTGTCACATAATCCTGTTAAAAAAGAGGGATGCTTCTTTTACTCAGCTCTTCCTCAAAAACCACAGTATCCTACACATGATTTATGCACAGTCCATTTTTTTTTTGTAATTTAGGTAATAGCAGCATACCCCTGTAAATAGCTGTGAAGATAAAACAATTTTAGCATGGAAGGATAATCATATAAACCCAAAGGACTAAGAATTACAGGAAAGACTTGCCCTCATGACATTCATCTTCTCAAGAGGCATACTTAGATGATACTGAAGAGAAACAACAAAAAAACCCCTGTGATATAAATAATGCACTGGCTTTTGCATTTCCAAGGTGTTCTTAAAGTATGAAGTTAAATAGGAAGCTGCATCACTGAATTTATCTCTTCATATCAGTTCCCACAGCGCCATGGCACCAATCATGTAGACAAGCTTAGAAAGAAGTGGTTATAATGCCAAAAATTGCATTCATGGGTTCTGAAGGTACTTGTTTTACACTTTTCTACACGATGATTGCAGAGTATGTGATCCAAGAAGACATTGCTCCCAGCTGAAATGCACACAACCCTGCCTTCCACAGCGTTACACAGAAATGCTTAACGAGAGTAACAGGTTAACAAAGCATTGGCAAATGGCTTCTTTGTTCACACTCTTGCAAAAATAAGCAGACATGGAAACTGGGGCAGGGGGCTGGTTTAAATTCTCTAACGCATAAAACAATTTCTTGTTAATTAATTCAGTCATTAGTAGCAGTTTCCCTGAGGGTAGTGTAACCTGAACAGGATATCACAATTACAACACTCGTTCCTTTTTTAAGCTTGTTGGCATTTGACATGAAGAATTTATCAAAAAAGACATCTCTGCTAAGCAAACTCTTAAACAGCTCTTCCTGACTTCCTTCATACATTGATTCTCCTAGTAGGCAAGGTCTCTAAGAGCATCATAGGTGATGGGACTGCTTCCTTTTCAATAGATTACTGTAGAATAGGTACGCCTGCCTACCAAAACATCAAAAATGTATTCTCCCAGATCTTGGATTAAGGAATTTTGATTTAATAGTTGAATTTTCCAAAGTAGTTTGGCATCTAAAAAGGGAAATATTTAAGTATTTTTCAAATTCTGATGGCTGAGTGATCCAAGAAAACAATAAGAAAGCAGGGACTAAAGCCATATGGTAAGATTCTTTTGTTCCTACTCTTACTCTTCATCAGTGTGTCGTGTGCATGGGCGGCTGGCGCATGGTGACAGAGAATTGCTTGTGCAGACACCAGTCACTCTTTCATTCTGTGCCCTGGCCCCAAGCCATGCCACCAACCATTGCTGTGCTCCCAGTCAGCAATAGCTGTAAATAAGGCAATACCAGAGTGTATTTTTGAAAGCTTAGGAGTCATTCAAGATGGAAATTGCTGGGAGCTGCCCCTTAAAAAATCTGAAATGTTCAGTCATCTCCTGCAGGTCCCTAGCCTTCGAAGACCAAAAGAAAGAGAAAGAAAAGCAGCCAAAAATTACAGAGATTTACAGAAAAGGAGATCCATATTCCTAGTGAAGCATCTCTGAATTTCTCTGAAGATCTGAGAAAGAGTTCTGCTCTCACTTGCATGATTCATATGAAAATGGAAATCTTGTGAGCAGAATATTCTACCTCCATTACTGAATGAGTAGTGAAAGCCCTAAGTTTTATTTTAGTGTAATTCATTTAATGGTATTTCAGGCAATTTTTGGCATCTCTGTGCAAGAAAATGAATCACTGCCTTGCAAGATGTGTCTTGGGTCCCACAGGACTCTTTGCACCCAGAGGGCACCAAAAACTTCCACTATGTTGTAACATGATATTTGCAGTGAAATACTCACAGGAAAAGTACTGTTTCAGGAAACAGGTCATTGCCCATGCACTAAGTCCAGTTGGGGCCACAGTCTTTCCCATAGTGCTGGATTTTTTATTCCTTTCCTGCTTCAGCAGTAAAGGAAAGGGTTTGAAGACCTCAGGAAGTCTGAGAATTGAAATGATAGAAAGCTTTAGATGACTTGGTCCTTGAAACAGGATGACCAAAACATAAACCACAAGTCAAATTACTTATGGTTGATAAAAAATGTTGACATGTACAAGGCAAAGGTGTCCAACAAATATTTTAGGGTCAGTTAAGAGGAACCATTATGAATTTTAATGTTTATAAATTTTAATGTTCTGGCTCAAAACAGCATAAGAAAACTTGTTCTTGTACTGTATTGGCTGGTTATGGAGAATAGAAAAGGCTTTTTGCATCAATATTTTTCAGCTGCTCTTCATTTTTCTCCTGTTCTATGGAGAGTTTTTCTGGGCATTCATATAGGTCCTGTAAATCTCTAAACATATATCTTTATCATAGAACTCTTTCAAATAAAAATCAGGGCCACAGATGGGCAGAATAATCCTTCTGCATCTTAACTGACCATTTCCTCCTGAACAAAATGGCAGCAAACTGTAAAGGCTCAAACTCTTCTTTTGTAGATGGACAAACCCTTTATGTACCTATATAAAGGTTTTGGATGAACTCTGTGAAACTTACCATGTGAATGGGTCAGACATTTAATTTGCAAAGGCAGTAAATTCACACAGTGCATGATGCAAAGAACTGGTAGTTCTTAAATCAAATAGAATTTGTGAGACTATAACTCGTTCCATTAATCAATGGCAACGTTGCCTCTACAAAAACAGTGACTATTGCACTTACAGAGAGCATCTGACTCTCAGTGATGCTGTTAAGGGGTCATTCTGAAAATATGTGGTCACTGCTCCAATGAAAAACTTTCTGACCACATTTTATCATGATAATGACCAACACAGCCAGTCTGGATTATAGCTGCAAATAACAGTTTAACCAAAGAATTTTATCTGATGGAAAAATCAATATAGTTGACAATGAGTGCATGTCTTAATAGCCACAGGGCAGCCACTAATATTGTCATTAAAAACATTCTTGCCTTTATTAATTTATGTTTTTCCTCTTAAAAAATCTATGTGAGCAATAATCATAAGGGAACACCTCTACATTCATTTGCTTTTCAAATGTGCATAAATTATTTAGCTTGTCTAATGAATTTGTCTTGTACTAAGATCTTTGCTATCAGTCCTTGCCCTGCAGCCCTACCTGCATTGCTGTCAATGAAAGTGTTGGCTGAGTGAGAACTGAGTGATTTGGGACAACATTAACTGGAAAATTTGAGAAGTTAAACAATCCAGACAAATTTGTGTGTTGACTAAAAGCACACTAAAAAGACAGAAATCTATGTGTTCAATCAGAGTTATTGTTAGTGTCTTAAAAGGTGTGCATAATAAAGAATTTTAATTCTGGGGTTCCTACCCTGATTAGGTCTTTACACATGTAATTCCTATGAAAGCTGGAGGAAGAAGAACAGCTCGGTCCCCCTGGGGTCCTCATTCTCAGCCACACTGAATGATCCCAAAAGTTCAAAGTGAATCTATTTAGTCCTTCTATAGTTCTTGTTAGACATTATTACAGCCAAAATGTCTATGCATTTTCTGGAGTGTAGTGCCAGGGAAGCAAAACAGCTGAAAGGTCTGGAGCTGACCATTACTGCAGAAAAAGGATGTTCCATTTGGAGCATCCCAATATGTGTATCCAACCACCTTACTCTTTACAACCCTTCCCTGCTTCCGTCATGGTCTCAGGAAGACTCCTGGATTAGCACTGCTTTCAAAACACAAAATCAATGTAGTGCCACTTCAGTCAGCTGAAGAAATTGAGAATCACATGGGACATCACCAACAAAAATGGGCTCAGAAAGCAGAGATTGAAATTAAGGTCCCAGTTCAATAGAAATATTAACTCTAAGACTTACTAAATAATTCTGCAAATCTGAATTCTGAAAATCATATTTCTAGAAAAGTAAAGGAAAATTATTTCTTTAGAAAATCAATCTGTATTAATAGTCTGATATTTAATAACTCATGTGAATTTGCCACATCATCAGTGCATCTACTGCAGAAAGATATTCTGGCACAGACAAAATAATTTAGTGGAGGCATGCCTTGTTCAGGAAAGGTTACATACTTTGTGAGTCCCAGGTGTCCCATAGCAGAACTCTTCTGACTAGTAAAAAGAAGTATTAAATCCAAGAAGAGAATTGCAAGTCAATACCAAAAGTATCAGGACGCTGGCCACTTAAGAAGGAAGTATTGATCCTCATGCTCAGTGTTCCAGGGAATCCACTGGGTGTGTTTTTCTGAGATACCAGGAAACAAATAAGAACACGTGAGTTGCTGCTGAAGGACATTCCAAAGTGAGGTTTGTCCTGCTGTCTCATGTCATATTCTTACAAATTTTTCTAACATTTTGTATTTCTGCTGTATTTTGTTTTGTTTTGTTTTGCTTTGTTTTGTTTTTCCCAGTAAAAGTCAAGCCAGGCTTTGGGCCATCTTGAAAATTAAGATGTTATCCCTTATCTCACTGGCTTCAGTGTAAGCAAATGCATGTCCATTATTTGCATGGGAATGAAAGGTTTGTAAAAAGAATGGGAGCCTAAACAATTCCCAAGAAAAATCATTCTGATAACTTCTTACTCACATATCAGGACAAATTTACCCAGCAAAGGAAGGATTGGTTGTGCTCTTTCCTTATCCACAGCTCTGCTGATTTTTTGAGAGATGATTTATCTGAACTGAGAAGGCTGGCAAAACCAGAAATATATCAGAGAAACAAAGCCCAGGAAATTCTTGTCTCGCAGTAAATTTATTTGTCATATATTTCTCAGTTGTACAGAAACAGACTCTTCCCTCCAGATTTAAAAGTAATTGTCAGTTTGCCAGCCCAAGTGTTTATGACAATTTGAATAAGAGTTGAGTAAAACTTTAAGTGTGGAAAGGACAGTACCTCTCAAAAAAGGTTATGTACAAAACCAGCAGAGAGTACTGATTATGATAAAAAAGCCTATCAAACTCTTTGAGTATGCTATGCACTGATAAAAACCAGGGTATTCCTAGAAGCAAAAAAAAAAAAAATTATTTTTATGTACACTCTACAGAGCAACCCAGCACAAGTATGACATTGAATAATTTACAGCAATTATATGCTCTTTGATCAAAAAGATTGTGTTTCTATTGGCCTGAGTTTATGGAAGTTATGAATACGAAGATTTTCAAGGAAGATCATGGGTATTAAGGCACATTTAGTTTATTTGAAAAAACACAAAATGTTACCTTATGAACTGTATTTGTATTGATTCCTTGTCTTGGCTGAGGGCTGGAAGAACAAGAAGGACATTTTGGTAACTATTGCTCATTCTATCAGCTCTAAAGACCTCTCCTTTATTAGTGGTCAGAGACAGCTTATTCTAAAGAACTTAAGAGTAGCTCTTCCCTCAGCATTAACTTCCTGCTTAAATTAATTCAGGCCAATTTGGAGTTTCGAAAGACAGCTGATGAAAGGAAGGCTTTATGGAGTTGGAGTGAAAGAGCCCAGGCTGATGCTTCCAGGTGGCCTGAAACAAGATTAGTTGACATCAAGTTCTCAAAAGAGCAGTATTGCAGCTTAAGCAGTTATCACTGTGTAGTTTTTTTCTGGGACACTGATGGGGCAAGGATGGTATTTCTTAGCTATTTCCTTTGCCACAAACACTTTGGAAACTTGGGAACGATTACTGTGAACTCCAGATATCAACAGACTGTGCTCAAATGCCTAACCAGGTGTTTTGAGAATCAGAGAGAAGGCCTGGGTTGGTGTCTTCAACCTGTGGGTGTAACCTTAATGTCATGCTTTCTGTGACTTTTCCTTCCCTACATGATCAAATAGGATTGTTCTGTTGTAAGGTGATGGAAAGTGTTGCTGTCCCTCCCAAGTGCATGCAGATTGTGGCACTGCTTATGTGTGTCTCAGCTAACTCTGAAGGATGCTGGAAATAGTCACAGGATCTTGGCAAAAATCTGCTTTTGACCATGAAATGGTTTTCCTCTCTTTCTCTTGTACCTCTCAGTGAAACAACCCATGATCCTGAATTTTTAAGATACTTCAGAAGAAAGGCCCTTAACAGAGCTGGAAATTTTGCCAAGGAAATTTGTGGCAGTAGTAGCGTGGTAATCCAAACCCTCTTGCGCATTTCTCTAGACACATCTACACTGTAGATACAAAAACAAAGCCACCACTTGAACCATACACCTACAAAGTATAATCCTCCATATGAGCTGTTAAATTTCATCATGGTCTTGAAGAAAATGCTGGAGATGGCAGATAAAAAACTTGGCCGCTTTGATACTGTCAGTACCCTACAATTCCTGAGTGAGCATTAGGAAGAAAAGAAATTGTCATAATGCTGCCAGAAGCAGGATGTTCTGTTTCACACCGTGGTTACGAGTCTTCTGGAAGAGAAGGAAGCTGTCTACAAGTGTGTAGATATGGATAAAACAGGAGGTGTACATTGTGCTGATACTTGTTCATTGGAAGCTGAAATCCTGCTAGAATTTTCCTCAGAGCTGCTATTTTTTGTTTTTATTTTTAACTCGAGGTGCTGGTTAAGCATCATTTTGCCAGAAATAATGCAGCTAATTTAAAATAAAGAATTAGAACAAGCACAGCTCCCACTGAGACATATAAAACATTTCTTTTTGGTCTCAAACCTCTGCCATTTAATTAATTTTTTGAATACATTCAGTAATAAAAGAAAGAGAGAGAATTTGCCCCACTAGAAAAGCAAGGAAGTACAATACTTATGAATAGAATTATGAGAGAGAAAAAATAATAAAACTTTCAAAAGCTCATTATTTATAATTTTTAATTTATGGAAAATTGAGTTTTTCTAAGAAAATTGAATTGTTTTGCACCATAAGAAACAGAATTCTATTAAAAGGCCTCATTATGTTCAGTGATGATTAGAGGACAGAGTTTATTGAGAATAAAGTATTTTTGTTTTGAATTTTCCTACTCCAAATTGTATTGAAAACCCTAGAGTTTTTAAGGGTTGCTGGGTGAGCTCAGAGAGGCTGTAAGCTGCAGAGGTGGCTGGTCAGTGAGTTTCTCAAACATTGGACTGGGGTAAAAACGGTGTTGCCATTTCCTGTGGTCTTTGAGACCAGCCAGTCAGACTACGTACTTCTGCTCTTTGGGGGAAATGGGTAACTAACCATGGTAATGAACATAAAAACTCAGCAGCTACAAAAAAAGTCTTTACTCCTCCAGAGAACTCAAGCTCCTAACTGTGATGCCCCAGATATACCATGTGTCCTTTTAGATACCCCAAACTCCCAAAACAAGGTGCTGGGACTGAGCNTTTTTTTTTTTTTTTTTTTATTTTCCTTGCAGACTGGGGAGCCAAAGAACAAGGGTAGGATCTCAGGAAGATCAGGAAGATTCCCATCATGAAATAGCCTGTTTTCCAGCAAAATACTTAGAAGAATTGATCCATCTGCCCAGAATGTTTCAATTCTGAAGCACTGTGATGCCCCAGACATACCATGTGTGCTTTTAGATACCCCAAACTCCCAAAACAAGGTGCTGGGACTCTGCCCGGCAAAGCTCTGAAGGGAAAGCCAGACATCATATCCAGAGCCCAACCACTTTATTTGATTCCCACCTACGGCTTAGTCTTGACACTTACACACTGACATACCCAACTCACATAAACCTAACAGGAATTGTAACTCATATGTCCAAATGTTGGCTTCCAGTGAGATTGGAACAACCTATCTCTGACATCATTAGTTAAAAAGTGCCCCTAAGTGCCTTGACAAGTCCAATCCTGCTAATTGCCTCATGACCAGAAATTGAACCCAGATCTCCTAAGGCACAAATACCCTACTTTTCCTAAATTGCAGGTTTTGGCATAATATCTTTGTAACTTCATTTTCGCAATGAATACAATAGTTTTTTGGGATACAATAGTTGCATCCCAAACCCCAATCTCCAAAAAAGCAAATTAAAAACAGAGACTATCATAAATAGGCTTGCCAAACCCAAGTTATGAAGATATCCACTGGTCTACAAACAAGGGAAATGCCTTTTTGAAGCTTCTTTTATTTGTTTTCAAAATTCTTTGAAAATATATTGCTTACTTATGAAAGTACATGACAAATATTGCTTATTTTACTGCTTGGTTAATCTTGTTGAACGTGTAGGAGGTTTTTTTTTTTTTCCCATTGGTCCTGGGACTTAGTTACACAGCTTTTCATTTCAGTTTTTCGTTTACCTCATACCTAAAATTTCATCTGTGTTGTCAAATTGTTGGCAAGTGTCCTGATAGACTGAACAAATATTTCACTCTTTTTTGTATGTTATCACAGAAGTGATTTTTTTGTTTGTTTTCCATCTTCATCCTTTAATAATTTTAGTCCCATTATCATATGGGTTTAGCTTTCATTTTAAAACCTAAATACAGAAAATGCATGCAGTAAATTAATTTAGAACTTTGTTTACATAGTGTTTTTTCTTCTTGCTATTTAACCAACTCCTTAAAAAGAAACTTAAATAAGATTACTGTTTAATGGAGGATTAAATTTTACCAGGGCTAACTTTTTCCACAGTGACTTAAAGAAAGCTGAGGAAAATGACACAGCCTGGGAACAATTGCCATATTTGATGCCTGAGGCAACTTCTTTGCAGCAGTGGGCTAAGACCCAGGAATCAATGCAAAATTTAAACCTCCAAGTGAAACATGAACTAGACTGTAAGTTGTTTTCATCCTTCTTTTGCATTGATGCTGAAATTTGAAGTATATTCTCAGTGGCTGCTCTTACTAATTTAAAAATTCAAAAGCCTCACTGTATTGTGCATGTCACTTTTTACCACAAGAGTCACATTATAGTTACTATAATTGCTGTGTAGAAGTCAGATATAAGCCTGTGTTTAAAGGAACACATTTTTATGAAACTTTAATAATGGCATTGTTACAGATTGTTCTACCAAACTAAGTAACTCTGCCTGGTGTCTTTTTTCTTAAAGGAAGCTGTGTTGGAATTATGTTTTCTAGCTTCTCTTTAAAGTGAATCAAGTTTTCAGCATGACCCTCTGGTTTCCAAGAAAAAAA
>VWZN01001441.1:582052-593258 GCA_013396955.1 Regulus satrapa | reverse complement strand
ATATATATATATATATAATATAGTCACAATATTCTTCTTATAAATATGTAAGATAGCTATATTGAAAATAAAGAGCACATGGATCTAATAATTTGCATATACATAGCTCTGTGCTGGAGCTAATTTTTCAGTTGCCTAAATATTTCAAGAATAAGAAAGGGAGGAAAAGTTAGAAATTTGATGCCTCAGAAAATAAAATCCAAATTCTTCCATAACCTTGACAACAAAAAACAGCTTCTTTATTCCTTAAAAAAATATTTCTAAATTTTTTAATTGAAAGACACTTCTTTCAAAACTCTATTAATACATTAAAAGCTAAATACGCATTGTTCCAATTTGCAATCTTTCTATGGGACCTGTGATGCAAGTAGTAAATGTAAAATCCCCCTTTAATCACAAATGTAGCATTTTTAAAATGCATGTAGATCTCTGTTCCTGTATGTTACTGCTCAAGCTTGGATTCTGTATGTCTGTTGCACTTATGCAGAAGATACTTTGGAAATTAAAATGGTTTATTCATTTTATTTGTAGTGCCAAGCCAAGTGAGTCTTCAACATCGGTAATTAAAAAAAAAAAAAAAAAAAAAAAAAACACCCCCACAAAACAAAAAAAAAAAAAAAAAAAACAAAAAAAACAAAACCACCCAACCAAACCAAAACAAACAAACAAAACAAACAACAACAACAAAAAACCTAAAAAACACCCATCAAGAAACAGAGAAAAAACCCAAACAAGCAAAAAAATAAATAAGTGGGGGTGGAGGGAGAGAATTAGAAGCTTAATGATAACAGAAGAGATCTATTCTGATCTAAGAGGTGTACCAGGGAAGCTGTAAGGCAATCATCAACTCTCTCTCAGGGACCTCTGTGGCCAGGACTACCCTCTGCCTTCGAAGTAAGGGAATGGGAAAAAAAAGCAAAAGAAAATTAGTAAGTTACGATCCCCAAGGAATTTTTTTGAAGTTGGATTGTAATACAAGCAAAAATGTTATTTTCATTAAGGCATCAGAATTGTATCTAAATAAGGATCCTTACAATTGGCACTTCTAGTGGGTCTCAAAACAACAGCCCATAAGAGTGGAATTAGAGTAATTTGGAGAAATCCATGAGGATATGTTAGGAAGACCTCAGTGCTCTGGATGGTCCTGCGTGCAATCAGGATCCAAGCCAACATTGCAAGTGCTCAAGACCAGGCTGGATGGGGTCTCAAACCATCTGCTCTGGTGGAAGGTGTCACTGCAGAGGACTTTTGAGGTCCTTTCCAACCCAAACAATTTTATGATTCTGTGACAGCACTGGTAAAGTTCCCTTCAGCAAAGAAGCGATATCTAATTTTGCAGCAGTGCTTTCATTTGTAGGGAACTTTTGTAAAACAGTGGTGAGAGCACTGAACCAGGATATATGAGAGATAGGTTTAGTTCCTTCTTCAGCCTGAATAGATTTCCCAATTTTCTGCCTGAAAGCTTGGATATTTTAGCTGATTGTTAATTTTCTGGTAACTCAGAGACCTGGATTTGACCTGATATAAGATCATGTCTTCAAATACCTTTAAAAAGAACTCACAAATGCAATGGCAAGTAAGACCACATTAATATAAATATCCTTGATAAATGAGGAATCAGACAAAACAGATTCAGCTGACATGACATTTTTGAATGATGAAAACTTGAATGTCTCATTTTCCGCACTCCTCCTCTCCATAAAAAGAAATATGGGCATAACAGCCCATTTTTCTGTTAGATCTGGTGAAGGCACCATGCAGTCAGGCTTCTAGCCCCAGATGAAATCGTCAGTCCACATGTGCAATTTAAATAATAACAATAATACAAAGAAAACGCTATGCTTAATAAATTAACCTCTCTATGTAGAATATTATTTTATTTTGAGTTTATTTTTCTGTGATCCTGTTTTCTTTTTTTATTCCTCAGGTACTTCTATACTCAGTAGAGAATTATGCTACATGTAAAGAGATTTTTTTTTATTATATATTGAAAGAGAGCATATAGATAATGGAAATCCTTAGCAAAGCAATGCAATCGGATATAATGCCTCAGCTGAACAAAACTTACCAGTATCTTTCTTATCCCTATTTTATAGTTTTCACTTCATATAATTTCTTTATAAAATTACCTACACTCAGTCTCTGTTGCAGTATGGATATTCAGAGATGTGGACATGACATATAAGTAATACAGCCTTTCTTCTCTCTTTCTTTTTCAGATTATAGACCTAGATTTTGGACAAGTGCATAAATTTTGTATTATAGCATGAGAAGCAATTAATCCCATTAATAAGCAATAATTCATATAACTCAGATCATGGGCTGTCACTATGAATTACTTCATTAGCCAGCTTTTTACCCTAGGCTAAAAAGCCAGCTTCATTAATTCTGTAGAAGGCTTATTTTCTTCTCTTGAAAAAACACAGTCAAACCCATTTAAAGGAATATTCCTCTTAACAACAGATACCATCCAAGAAAAAAAAAATATTCAGCAGCAGGTCTTCATACATGTTAAAATTATTTAAAAGATAAAACATTTAGATCACATTTATGTGTGGAATGAATGTTACCAGAAAGATATTTGCTATTAATAATGATTTTCTTCATTGTGAAGGATCCCAGTTATAGTCTGGACCTGATAATGAGCATATCATGCTTACATGGAGTTGAATATACTTATTACAAATCATTTTAATGATGCATTAACTTTTAATTAGATCTACACTTCATATTAAATATACAGTGAGGTGAATATAACTGGAATGAGAAGGACAACTTGGGCAAGGTTTCCCCACACTCATTTTATTTCTTCTGAGCTGTGACATTAACACACATTTTATTGAACACCTTCCTTATCATGTCACATCCTGGAAGTTGCAGTGAAAAGTATCAGGGAGGAATATGGCTTTCAAGTGCTACCAGGATTATGGTTTTCAATGTTTTCCCTGTGTAGATCTCCAGGCAAATAAAGGGAATTCTGCAAATCCTGTAAAATACAGCTTGAAGAATTTGTTGCCATTTAAGACATAGCCACTATATCTTCTCTCTAATTCATAATGCTAATGGAAGACATTTATTAGCAGTGCAACGTGAAGAAGAAAAGAGTCTTAACTTTTTTCACTGAATTAAGACGTTTGTCTGTGAGTGAAATTTTACTCTCCATGACTGAAGATGATCGGCTTGTTAGGATTGTAAGAACAATTATCCTCCAATGAAGAAGCTAATGAATAAAATACCACCTTCAACTACGAAGTCAGAAAATGTGACTGCCCTTAAACTGGTTTGGTTTTTTTTGGTTTTTTTTTTGTAATACGCAAGTGAAACATTGTCCTTTGGTCTCATTTCTGCATATTCTGGTGTCTGCAAATGAACAATTAAAAACAAAATAAATGATATGTCAATAAGCCAGAATTACTTTTATGATTGTATGATATTAGAGAACATTCTATAATTGTTTTTCACTATTTATAAAGAGTTGGATAATGCCCTGCCAGGCATGACACTGAAAATTTTCCATTATATGTTCTTAATACTCCACTCTTTCATTATTCAGTATGTCTGAATATTCTAATCTGCTCTTGAAGAAAAAAGAAAAAAAAAGAAAAAAAAAAAAAAAAANNNNCGCCTTTAAAAAAAAAAAAAAAAAAAAAAAAAAAAAAAAAGAATATCAGAGCCCAGGACAATTATGTCACATTTTTATTAAATTAACTATGGGTTGTAAGTTTACCTTAACAACCACAAACATTTCTAAATAAAACCAAGATTACTCTTTGCCTGATTTTTTCCAGATGAAAGGTTTGTGGACTTTTTTTTCAAAGGAAATTATTATTTTCAGGCTGCTATGTACTAGCGAAGTGGTGAGAAATGCTTCCTTTTATTGAGATGGCAATGGTGTAGCAGCTGTGATACAAACACCACGCTGGATGAGCAGCAAATCTTGCAGTGTAGAATTGTTCCAGTAAACGTTAAGTGATTTGAAAAGACCTGACAGGCGAGAACAGCAAGCCCTGGAGTCATGTAAAATGCAAAAGAAATACCACTTTATGGATGCTTTATGATGGCTTCAGAAACAGAAACAACAAACTAGCTATTAAAATATAATTTAGAAATAATATTGCTCCCAGTTTGAAAACTATTTATGAGAAATAAATTCTTTTACATTCAAGAAAAATCTAAAGTCTTAAGAGATGTTCATATTTCTTGTAGATGGCTACATTTGGCTGGACTGTATGGAAATAACATTCAATTATATGCTACATTGGTACCAGTCAGAATAGCTTATAGCTGGGGAGGATCTCTTCCCTCCCTCTCTCCTTGGTGGCATATTTTTGAGTGTATTTTGACGAAACAGAAACAACAGAAACAAACAAGGGAAATTACTCAACATCCACCAGAAAGTGTGAAGAGTGAAGAAAAGGAACAAAGAGTAATAATTCAAATAATCAATTAATTCAGCAATGCCTGCTGGTTGCAAAATGCAGTTAACCCAGAAGGCTCTGCAAAGCCTGGAGCCACAGAGGAGACATTTCTGGTGTAGCCATTTTGTAACAGCAATTGTAAATCTCGTTCTGAGCTGAGAAGCAAGGAGTAGAGTGTCTAACAGAAATACTAGGGGGATTTAAGGTAGACTAGGTAGAATTTATATCCTTTCTTGGTCTTCGGCCAGGGTACTAAAGTTGTCACTCTGCTAGCAAAGAGCACCTGGGGAATCTTAATGACCAGACATAGTCATGACCTTTGTTTTGCAAGCAATCCAAAAAACAACACATCCTACAGAACACGGATCCTTACCACGGAGCAGAAACACTGAGGGAGGAAGGACTGCCATGAGGGAAGCATTGTCGGCACGCAGCTTAAGGGGGAAAAAATTCTTGTGCCTCAACCTTTCTGCATCGCTGCCACAAGGTTCAGTGTTGCAAATTGTCAGTGCCATTGACCCCACTTCTGTGAAGCACTTAAGCGTGTGCTTTACTTGGAATTAATAAAGCGGTCAGGAAATGTCATAGCACTTCGCAAGCCTTCCATTCCTGCCATTTTATTATTCACCTAAGCAGCCAACAATTAATATTGAGGCTCTTGTTTTAAGGGGATAAGAAACAAAAGATGAAAACAAAACAAAACCAACCAACCAAACAAAAAAAAAAAAAGCAGCTTTTTTTTTGTGATTGTGCTGTGCATTAATGAAATACAGCTTAATGCACTTTTCTTACCCTGTCAGCTCTATTCACTAGAACAATCCACACATCACCAAGCAGGGTATGAATGGATACTGTCTTACCTGTGCTGGTCAGGTAAATGACTGACATTTACCAGAAGCTTTACTCAGCAGTTCTGAGCACCTGCAAATCTCGAGGCACCTGTATCAGATCCTTGACTGCAGTGCCCCTCTCCCATTTGTTGCACACATTTTCAATGTGAAGCTTTTGTAAGAAATGCAGGAGCACCTGGTGTCCACTGAACAAGGGCTCGAGGAGCCCTTTTTTCTGTGCTGCTTGGACAGAAGTTCACCTCTGAAAATCTGCTTGGTGGCTGTGTGTCCCTATTGCTTGAAGTCTGCATTTAGTGAGTTTTCCTCCTAGGACTGCACTCAGAAAGCAAACTTCAAAGAGCAAAAGAGGAGTATTGTGTATTTGTTTCATAGTACCTAACTCAAAGGTCACCTGGAATTTTTATGGTCTGCTCCAGCTTATATTCTTAGGAGGCCAATCACCTGAAAGTTCCTAGTAATTGGATCACAGGAGTATATTTTCATTCTTGTCTAGAAGACATAACATTTTCTGAATTAGCATAAATGGGTCTGTAGCTATAGCAGAGGCAAGAGCATTTAAATAAATTATTTTCTTCTCTTCTTCCTGTAGCAGAGCCTAATCTGTTGCCTGTCAAGGCAGGGTGATCACTGACAGCCATGATGGATGAACTGGGAAAGAAATATTTATAGATATTCATATTGTTTTTATTTCCATCTCTCCAGTCATTGCTAACCTTACTTCATCCATGCCACATAACATGCCTGTCGTCTTTTATACATTAATTCCAAATTCAAATTCTTCCCTCTTTTTTTTTTTTTTCCTAGAATTTCATGGTCTTTGAAGATGATGACCACATCTGTTCTTCAGTTATAAAATATGTTTCTTATTTAATGATTTCCTTTGTCTTTCTAAGTATCACCTTCAGCAGATCTAAAGTTTGGTTACACTGATACTTTTCTCATCTCCCGTTTACTCTATACTGGTGAGCAATTTGCTCCTCCTGCTCTCAGAGGCTTTCACCTCTTTCTGTCAGTTGTCATACAGTTGCAATTTGGGCAAAGTACTATGCCTTGAAGCTTATCTATTTCTGCTACCTTTGTCTTTTTGATTAGCTGAAAAGATAAATGGAATAAAAGACAGTTCACTCTACTTACTATGACTATTGCCTGGATTTTGGGTTAGGATTTAATTTCTTTTTTTAAGCAACTGGGAAGTTAAACATAGAGACTGTTTTTGTCTTTGATAAAAAATATTAAACACAGAAGAAATTTCATATAGTCTCATATCACCTCAGGATCTCCTCAGAATAGAGTGCAGCATGGTGCATCAGGATTCCGAAATTTCTTTCTATTTCTTTGCTACTACATCACTGGGTTCTGAATGAGGAAATGGTGTAAAATTTCCCATTCATTCATTTAAGCTCCTTCTCTTCCCCTTCTCATCCATGGCTACTCTCCAGTGTGATGCCAGGGGAAGCCCCACCAGAAAAACACTCCTGTTCTGCTTACCCCAAACTGGCTCCTGCCACAGCAGCACAGCTTGAGAGTAGGTCCCGGGCTAGGTTCTGCTCTGTGAGGGACCTGTGTCCATAATCATCTAACCAGAGCTGAACACCTACTTCCAAGTATTGAAATCCCAAAGCTGTCCCTTTGGATCTCACTTTTCACATCTGTGTAACTGGCCTAGTCTGAAGTTCCTTGCGTGGATAGAAAGGGAACATGTGACTCTTGTGAGATGCAGATCACACCCTACATCAGGCTGGTGTGTTTTTAGCTTTTAAAATAGAAAGCACCAAATTCCCTCTATGATGCAATCATAGAGATCTTGCATTTCCAGGACATTATATAAACTCATCATGCTGCCTCGGCTGTTCTGCATACATCTGTCATTTATAAGCAGAAACTAAGAAAATCCCTCAGCTTGTTTCTGAAACTCAAACATAAATGTGTGCACTGCTCAGGGGACAATTGCTTGTCATCTGTTTTTTAAGGGTTTTTTTAACAGAGATTCAGCCAGCCAACACATTGTTCTGCCATGCAGAAGCTGATCTCCAGAAAAATATTTATGCATGTTAAAAAAATTAGAATAAAGGGTTATATGTCCCTTCATTACTGTTTCATTTTGTATTCTCTGTAATAGCCCATATCATTATAAATTCATGATGTAGTCCTGTGAATGTCATTGTTATTTAACATTAGTTAAGCACTCGTTAATAGACCCTCACCATGTTGCTGGGCCACATGTAATGCACACAGTCATTGAACAGAGACTTACTTTGAAAATCTTACTGCTCTCTCAAAGGCTGTTAACACTCAAAATGCTGTTAAGACTTTATCATGTTGGTTAGATTGGACTAGTTACAACCACTTTACCCTAAAATGAAGGACAATGGGATTTACCCTTGTTTTTTTTTTATCTAATAAAGGTATTTATTGTTATATATATTTTTTTTTTTTCCTTTAATATTGCCCAAGTACCGCCTTTCAAGACTTCACCACATCAAACAATAAACTGCCAACCACAAGCTGAAAGGATAGAGTCCTTCTGGGACTGCCAGAGTAAGTGTCAGTTGTGTAATGCCACAGTTATGCCACCTTGTAGAAACTCTACTTGGCTCCTTTCGACCAGTGATCAGTCATTTCCCCCATCTTTCTTTTCTACATCACTGGCACTTGTAAGATATTTTCCGGCAGTTTGTTCCCTGGTCTCTCCCAGCTGCCACTCTCCCCCAGGCAGAAGTGAGAGACAATCAGGAGTGACTGAGGCTCTCAGACAAGTTCTCAATATTCCAAGGTTTCTGCCCAGACACTGAGATTCAGGAACCTCTGTTTCTCTCCACACA
The DNA here is from genome assembly GCA_013396955.1 of Regulus satrapa. Classification (NCBI taxonomy): domain Eukaryota; kingdom Metazoa; phylum Chordata; class Aves; order Passeriformes; family Regulidae; genus Regulus; species Regulus satrapa. Next base: position 585,167 of record VWZN01001441.1, on the reverse strand, counting down.
GCAGAAGGACATATTTCTTTTCAAAGAAAGCCAGGATGTTTTATCATCAAGAGGTACAAGCAATTATCAAACCCATGGTTCCAGTCCAGCATATTACTTGCCAGGAAAATAGCTCACTTGACATTACTTGTAGACAGTTCTCAGCATAACGCAGTGAAAAATTCCTAAGAAAACACATTTGGCATTATTTTAGCCTGTTTCTGCTTAGTTCAGGAAATCCCTCATTCTTTTTCATCATTCCTCCATTTAATTTTATTTCTATAGCAGTATTTGGTATGTGGAAGTTGTTAACTAACAGAAAAGTAAAATTACAAAACAAAAGAGAGCATATACGTGGCCTTAATGAGATAACACTCTGGTCTAAAATTAAAGCTTTTTTCCCTGAGCATGGCTGCTTTCATGACTTCCTTACAAGTCAGAGTGTGTGTCTTTCAGAAAAATTCCCCAGCTGAGCCAGCAGAAACCAAGGGGACTGGCTCAACGTCCTGGCTGCTGGGTGGGGTCTCATTTTGGGGCCAGTGACCTCTGGATAGTCACATTTTTATTGCTGCAAATGTTTACAATTCTTCCAGCTGTGGAAATGTTCTTTGGAGAAATGCCTAAGGTGTGCCAGGCACTCCCAATGCATATCTATTTTCTGCATTTGAAGCCCATGTTTGAACTGCCACATGCTGTTATGATCTGAGCCAGTTCTGAGCAGGGATTTTGATAATTTCTTCACCATTCTGCTTGGAATTCTGTCAGGAATCAGTTTTATTGATGGGAGAAATTTGCTTTACTCTGGCAGCAGTGGGGCACATCTCTGCTGACCCTTTCTAAATCTCACAAAAACACATCTTTGGTGCTCTGTCATGATAGCGACCACCAGCACAGCAGGCAGTGCAGTAAATGTATCCAGTGAAAGTCAAGACAGCATAGAAAAAAATTCCTTGAGAGCTATTTGCTTGGGTTCTGGAAGACCTTTTTTCTACCACATAAAAGACATTTCGGAGCTGTGTTTCTGCCATGAGTCCTCTCCACAGGGCTCAGTGGGTTCACAGTGCCAAGGTGGCAGAAGATAGCAGTGGAGAGCACAGGCTGAGTGCAAAAGGGAACATGCAGGGGAAAACTACACTGTCTTTTGCAAAGTAATGGCCATTTTTTTCTGCTTTCCTATAGAAAAATGAATGTTCCCTTTTCTATGTTCAAAATTATTGGCCTATGCTGTCCTTACTTCATCTGGTATCATTCTCTTAAGGCCCTGCTGTGCTATATGGATGTTCACACACATTTGGACATTAGTCTATCATTAGGTTTTCTTTTCAGGTTCACATCACCTTAAAAAATATTAGACTTACTAATGATCCTTCCTATACAGCAAAGCTTTATATTGTAGAAAGGAAATAGAAGAACTAATCTACTAAAACAGAACTCAGTAGCTCAGTTTTTCCTCCATGCTTTCTGCTGACTAGCATAAAAATAATAAAATTTTCAATTTTTTGCAATCTCTACCTGTGAAAGTTTCAACTGACAGATCTAAAACTCACTGTTTTCTCCTCTGTGCTACCCACAAAAGACCCATTTTGGTACACATACGTACCTAACTGTGTGTCCAGTCATTTCCCAAAAATATTTCTCCAGTTTGATCTCATCTAACTGTCACAGAAAATATGTTTCTCCCTGTGACAGAAAAGGGGATTCTTTTGGTTACTGGAGCCCAGGAGAATGTCAGTTGCTTCAGAGCCAAAGAAAGCATTCCTACCTGCACTCAAAAATATTAAAAACTATATCTATAATTAAAATTTAATAAATAAAATCTTGAATAAGGAGATGAATATTTTATTATTCAACTACTAAGCAACACAATAAAAACTTAATATGATTATAATGTGTTATTAATGAACAATTAATTACTATAATTAGGAGGTAACGCTGATGAGTTGAGGAAGTGGTTTAGTGTAAATTATTAAAGGCAGAGTTTTGGTCTTCCAACTATAATGTCCATTGGGTTTAGAATTGAATATGGACCAAACTGCATTTTCAAAGCTACACAGAGATAAATCCATAGGAGTAAACTGATTATATAATTTCTTGTAGTAACTGTTTGACTATGTACTTTCTGGTAGTTAATGTTATATATTTTTAGAATGCTGTCTGGTGGTGGAGATGATTGTTAATTAATTTATTAAGATATATAGTAGGCCTTATGTTGTTCCCTAAGTACAAATGTGAAGGATTACAAAAGTCAAAATCTTAGAATAATTTAATTTTGACTTCTCGTGATTTACTTTCTCAGCTCTTCAGTTTCTATTTTTATTTATTGCAAGGCATTTTTACTAGTTGTTCCTGTGAATATACAAATAGATAACTTCAGACATAAGAGCTGGCAGCTTTCTCACATTCAGCAGAGGAAACATAAAGTCAGAAGGAAATTCTGTGATAATCCAGTCCAGTCTTTTCCATAACACAAACTATGGCATCTCATCTACTGAACCATGCACTGAACCAATGAACTCCTCAACAAACCAATGCTTTATTTTAAAAGAGGCATTCAGTTTTGATTAAGAACCCTCTGCTAGAGAGGACTTCACTATGAGCCTGATAAAATTGTGCCAGTGTTTATCAAAGCCCCATGTCAAAATGCCCAGTTTTGTTTCCAATTTAATTTCAGAAGTATAAATCCACTGAGATCCTAGTACAAGAGAGAAGAGTCTGAGTCCACCCTAATGTCATCAGCCTCCTCCTCCTCCTCTCCTTCTCACTACATAAGCCTTCACAAGTCTGGCCACAACATTGCCACCATTTCTGCAGCAGTCTTTCCTCTCATTTCACTCATTTCCCACTTATTCCAATTTCTGTATCTCCTCTCTGCTCAGCCTTGCCATTAAATTTCAGGAAACCTAGAGATAGGTCCTTGGTAGAGATACCAAGGACAACTCTCACAAGGATTTGTCTGCTAATTTTCTGTCACAGTTGGTAAATTAAGAAATAAGGAGCTTATTCCAAAAAACTGCATTTTGACCCCTTATAGGGCTTCCAAAATAAAGGAGAAAAAAAAAAAAAAAAAGTCTTTTTATAAGCCACTTAAGAGGAAAGAGGTTTCTTCACTTAGGTAGACTACCTTTTTTTTTTTTTT
>VWZN01001441.1:560483-581998 GCA_013396955.1 Regulus satrapa | reverse complement strand
TTTTTTTTTTTTTTACTAAAAGTAGTAAAGAGCTGCTAAAAATTTTTTATACTTTTTGAAACATACCATTCCCCTCTTCAAACCTTTTTTTTTTTTTTGTGCCTGCATAACTGTCTGTTTTAACATTGCACTATAACAGGTTATGGATACATTATTTATTTTATAATCAGGACCATTTAGCACCCTTGAATCATATGAATCATCCTCCATCCCTAAGCATGTAAATAACACAATTTCCTTCACCCACAGGGAGTTGAATTCAAATCACATGAGTGTTCAAGTGCCAGAGCCATGAGTGTGACAACTATTCATATTAACCACAGTTCTAGGTTTCTGGATGTCACAAAATAAAAGCCTTCTTTGCAAAAAATTCCAAGAAACTGAATGTCAATGTCAGTTTTCAATTCTTTCATTGAAACCTTTTCCAGAGCACGTTGCCCTTATATTTCTTATTAAGTTACCCTTTAAATCATTATAAATTCTGGTTTTATAATTACTGAAATAACAGCTTTGTGTTATTGCTTTCATCTGTCCACTGTGGACATAAACATGGTATAATCATAGCCACATTCCTTTTCCTTTCTCCAACACTTCATTTTTATTCATGATCAGTCCCATGTAAAGGGAGAAATTTATTCTCAGTGTGAAAGCATACGGTCCTTGGAAGAGAAAGAGAAGAGAAAGAAAACATTGCAATGTGTGTCCAATTCAGACAGAAAAATTATTCCATTATGATCAAGACTTGATAAAAAACCCAATAATTTGCATCTTAAGCAATGGTAATACACCATCATATAAAACTTGGGGGATGTTTCAGCCCAGGTCCAATTTTAAACCTGTATTAATAGTGCAGTCATCCCTTTAAAAGCACAACATTTTCCACAACCTCCAAATCTCAGGTAATTAGGGTTTTCAATCATGACAGTATTCTTATTATAATGGCAGGTTTGGCTAATAGCAGGTACTCATAGCTCACTGAGGAGCTATATTCTCACTTGAGACCTGCCATCACCAGCCTAATTACTTCCCAGTGAAACAATAGCATTTTTGTTCAACTATCATCTTTTGTTATTCTGGAATTGGAACTGAATATTGTGAAATACAACTTCTCTGCTCTAAGCTACAAAAGAGCTTATCATGGCATGTTTATAAAATACTGGCATGTGCAGTTTTCTCTTGTGTTTACAGAGAGAATGAGAATTTATCACAAGAATAAGAGTCTGGGCTTCCTTAGTTGAAACCCTATGAAAGTTTAAAAAATACAACACATAAAGATTGCTGGAACCCTTACAGAGTAGATGAGAGGACTAATGAAAAAACCACAGGACCTTTTCTTGCTGCAGTTACTGGCCAAGAGCTTTTATATCCGCAACTGGTTCCACCAGATCGTCTGTGCTTGCAGGCAGCCACGACCATGTCTTAAAGAAGTCAGGACTCTATTACTCAGCTGTAAGTTTCCATGTATTACTAGGATTTAGCAAGCCAGGGTAAGATTGGCAATTTCAGGGCAGAAACATGAAGCAAGTCTGAGAATGCCCATTCTGCACAGAGCAGACGGGACAGCAGTAGCCCTGCAAGAGGCCACTGGTAGCCACCCCAAAGGGGAGACCCTGCTGTTTTGTCCTGCATCCTCAGCCTGGTGACATTTGTCACAAATTGACATACAACATGTCACTTCCCTGCCATTGTGCAGTGACTCTACAGTGGCCACCACGGTGATGCAGACACTACACGAAGCAAAGAAAAAGTAAAGAAAGTAAAGAAAGTAAATTTTTAAATAAACTCACACTGCTTGGTGCTGTGTGGTGCATAAGCACTTCTGTGAAGTCAGGGTAGTTTCTTTATCTCCCACTCACATGTTCTTTTTGTCTCTTTCTAAAAGTGCCTTTTTGGGAAGATTCATTCTCGTGTTTTCAGTTTTAAAGTGTCTTTAGCTGAATATACAATTATTTTTTGTTTCTATGCTGATTTCATTCCATTACTTTAGCAGAAAAGAAAGAACCCCTTCTAAAAATAGAACTGTCAAAAACTGCCCATGCATCCTACTATGGAGAAAATATTTTGGTCTGGAGGGAGTCTTGAAGTCATGAATCCTTCTCATTTAGGACAACTTCACATGAGAATTTCTCAATCTGCCTGAGTAGTGTTTCTCCCAAAGATCTTGCTTGTGCTGCAGTAACCAAGCTTGAGATCAAAAAATCAAAAAGGACTCTGTTCAGGTCTGCACCTTGCTGAGAGGACCACAAGGGCTCCAGGAAATCTGCAGATGGAAGAAGACTTTTTCAGAAGCTGTCGCAGTGTGGATCTTTGGTGGTACAGAGCATGCTGGCTGGGTTTAATCTACCTGTTAATTTAATTTAATCCACTACTTTCCCCCTATACTTTTTCTTATCAGCTGACATAAGCATACTCTATGTAAAGGAAAAAATAACACTGGGAATTGTAGTGACTCTGTGGAGCTAATAGAAAAGCCACAAAGATTCATTTATAGCAATTGTAAAATTTCTTATTTCATCTTTTTGAAGGACAAAGATTATAATTTCTCCTAAATTTAGTTCTTTGAGGCCATAACCAGCCTCTTCTATAGTCTAAGTTGATGTCTATTTAGCATAAACTAATTCCCAAATTATCTGTATTAGGAGCAGCTTTGCAGACACATTCTGGGCAGTCAAATCCAGGATAATAAACCCCCACTGATTGTGTCTGCTTTGCATGTGGATACCAGGTCCCTCCTTCCTCATTGGCAGGGCAATGATCTTCCTCCATCTTCACCAAGGAAAAAGAGCTCTGTTTCCCAGGGGAGCTGATACGAGATGGGGCCTCAGAGCCCTCTCAGGAAGTTTTTCCCATCTCCAGAGGGAGCAGGTTTAGGTGAGAAACTTCTCCCCGTAGGAAGGATGAGAAGTTGCTCCCAGTCCCCTTGAGGGGATTGTCTAAGTGGAGTAGGAATGGAACAAAGACAGCTGTAGCCAGCTGGGGTCCAGAATTCCTCTGAGTCCAGCCACATGGGCCCCTGGAGTAGCTATGGTCAGTGGATGTGGTCAGCTGCTGCACACCAGCTGTCTATATGCCAGCATCAGCCCAGGTAAGAGGATCAGCCTGCCTAGCAATGACCCTGTGTAGGTCATGGGTGTTTTTTTAGCAGGAGCAGACCTCAGGGAAGCCAAGGGCCCTGTCTGGCAATCCAGCAGAGGTTTATGTGCTAGGGAATGTGGCAGCACTTAAGGATACAAGCAACAATCTTCCCCAGAAAAAGCGGGGAGCAACTGCATGGAGAATGGGCAAAGAGTGTGAGGACAGGTACCATGGGTGCCTCCTTCAGGTGACAAAGAGGAAATGGTTCTGGGATGAGAAACAGAAGTAGTAAGACATCAGCCATGGCTCTTCCTCTCCAGAGTATTTTCTTTTCACAGGATTACTTGGGAATCCCCAAGGAAACTTCTGAGCATACTATAGGATGGGAAAGTCTCCCCACTTAAACTTGAATAAGCATTATTTAACTTATTTATTTCTCTATAAAGAATTGTCTTTTATTGTACCAATATCAGAAGGATCAATTATTTGGAAATCATCCCATTTGCAATGATAGGGAGTGAAAAGGGTTTAGGATGGATTATGCATTGTAAACTCACTAGTGCTGCTCTTCTCTAGCCTGGCCTGATACACGTTTTTAACTGATACTGCCGGAATGAAACCTGGCCCCTGTGTTTTATGGAGTTGTTCATAAGTTATACCTTGCTTGGCTCATTTGGATGAAATGGCCTAGGACTCCAGCTCTGTAACAGCATCACACTCTCTGGATTTAATTTAACTTCAAAAAGTAAATAGCCTGTTTTGTTTTGACGTCAAAATAGTTCTGATGCTAGAGCAGTTGATATCCGAGGGACTTGGCCATCAAAGCCCAGTTGCTGTCATCATGCCCATTATTAAAGCCAAGTTTTTAAACTACTTTCCAGAAATATATGACAAACTATCCTCCTTCACATATGCATAATTTTTAACATTCATGTTGCTGGTACAGAGCCAGAGCTGCTGTGTTAGATGTACTCATTAGGATCCCAAATGGCTCTGTTAAAACCAATGGGAGCTGTTTTGCTCTGCCTGTCGTAGCAATAGAAAACTGGATGCAGTAGCTGTGCTGTGCAGTGAACACACTTTATCTGGACATATGTCCCAAAGGTTGCTCTAGGGACCAGTACAAAACAAGAGTACATGACTGTGGGGCCCCAGCAAGCTGTCCTGTGTTTTGTTAGAGCTTCTCTGCACTGAGAATGAATACCTACCCTTCACCCAGCAAACAAAGTTAGTGCCTTAACTGAAGCCGTAAGGGAGGACAGGGAGATGTGGAACCACCCTCGCCCTGTGCTGATGACAGTGGCACATTGCACATATCAAAGAAAGGACACAACTGTTGAAGCATTTTTCTAGGCTGCCTACTCTCTCCCTTCTATGGAGATGTTTTTCTCACACAGTTTCCTTCAGCTCTTCTCCTTCCAGTGAGGCAGGTTTCTGTCATGGGCATGTTGTCTTTGGTTCAGCAGCATTGTTTGCAGTGAAAATTCTGATAAAATAGGAATTTTCTGGCTTTGAATGTGATGTGGACCATCTCTATTTATTGATTAGATTTTATTAGATTAGTTCTAGTTTTATTAGATTGGAAATTTTCTGCAACTGATTTTTAAGTATAAAAAGGGTTTTGCTTAAAGAATGTGAAGAAAAGCTGATGTAACACATTTTCTTTTCTTTCTCACTCTGCCCTCAATGGCTGACAATCCAATTCTATTAAAAAAAAAAAAAAAAAATAAAAAATTATGGTGATATTCCCTAATTTCTTCTCCTCTTTGTCTTATGTAACTGTTGGCAGGAGAAAGTGAGATTTCTTCTCCCTTCTTAGCTATACTTTGGGAGCTCCCCTCTGCAAGAAAGAGCTAGATGCTCCACAGAGAGAGATGGAAACAGGAGAGCTCAGTGAGGCTGCCCAAACCTCTTATGCCCCTAATCGCCCCAGGAGTATCTGGGACGCGCAATGTGCCAGCAGATGGGATGCAGACCTACAGGGTCCTGGACTCTGTTGGACTGGCAGCTGGAGGGCATGAAAAATACCTGAAGGCACTTCATCAGTAGCAGATGCCTTTGCTTCAGCAACTGAAGGAAGCCCCAGAGCCCTGTGATGAGCCTCTGCATTGTGCTGTTTGCCTCACCTTTCACCATCACTACAGCTGAGCTTATAAAATTTTGGCTTTAATAGAGTTCCAGAAATCTGAATTTGTTCCTGGCCAATGGTTCAGCGCATAGCAAAGAGAAAATGTAAATATTTTTAAAATCTTGATATATCTTTGCTATAAAGAGGAAACAGAAAACAACATGCCAGCTATTTTACTGGGTCATTGCAAAATCCATATCTCCCCCATGCAGCAATCGTTAATGCAATGGGAGCCATACGGTAATGTTCAGTTCAAGATCTTTAGCATGATATCATATGCTGTGAGATTTACTTTGTCAGGGAGGAGGAGACTTGAGAAACCCAACCAGCTGAAAACACAAGCAAGGCAGAGAGAGGGAAACTGAGCTGAGTATCAGCAAAACCTTTCTTTTCAAGCACCTTTACCTCCTGGAGCATAAAGGCAGATGAGAGAATGAAGATGTGTGAATTGTCCCAAAGAGCCCATTTAAGTGGTTTTTGTCTTATCATCAGAGGAATAAGGAAGCAGTGGGACTTGAGTCAGGATCAGTAGTGTATTTTAAGTGCTTTTTCCCCCTCAGGAATCATTCTGGGAAAGGCAAATGAGAGAGAGGAGAAAAACTAGACTAAGCTTCGACAGGGCATTTATAAGTGCTCCTTTTTACTTTTGCTTTTAAATTTCACATTTAACTTGTTTCATATGGAAGGAGAAGAGACTGAGGCTGTGGAATTCACAGAAAACCACTCATGGAGAGCTCTTTGACATTTCTGCCTTTCCTCTTGTCATTGAAAGAGATACAAGGAATTGGTGTGAGACTGAAAGAAAAAGTCCAGACTTGTGAAAGCACTGTATGTGTAGTCCCTGAGCAGATCCCAGGCCAAATCCTGACATCATTACAAAAATGAATTGTATTTTTCCAGCGACTCCCAGAAATTTAAATAGAAATGTACTGTGTTCCTAAGAATAACAAAATCGAGCTACCTAGCAAGTTTGCAATATTTGCATGTGTCTGTAGACCCTCTCCGCATAAGTCAGCTTGGCAAAGGGGTAGAAATACCACATATTGAAAGGCATTTCACTGAGAGAAGAGACATTGGGCAATTTAAATTTGAAGCCCCATGACAATATTTAGACTTCTATTCATGTTATATGAACAGAAACTTGGATAGGTAATAGTAGTTTTTAAAAGCCCCAGGAAAAACAAAATAATAATTTCACAGGAAAAAAAAATTAATTACTTCTTAAATAAGATAGAATTTTATCCTCAGGGAGGTATGTTACCCATAAATCTCCCATTCCTCTGATAAAAGCAAACATTCATTTGTGATTTTTTTTCTGCAGAGCTCCCCAAGCTACAGCACAGAATGAGAGACTCACATAAGACAAAAGGAAAAAAATCCCTCATGAACTTTTTATTTTGAAGCATATTTTCAAACAAGGAGGTCGTATTTGTTGGTGCCAATGTTGATATAATTTTCCTAATGATTGCCTTTACAAATTATTTCTTAAATCAAAATATGCTCTCATTTCATCTGGGTAGCTACTTCCTCTTTCAGTTTTAATAAACCCTCTTTTCCCAGAAATAGCAATGAAGATGTGATTTTTTCCTTTAAGTAACTTTTCTTATTTATGTCATTAGACCACTGTGGCTAAAATGTGTCATCACAAGATGAACCTTAATAGATAATTCCCAAAAATCATGTGATCTTATTTGATTTTGTGACCACTAAATAAACCTTGGACAAGAATTACTCTGTCTACTTGATGCTGCTTAACCAGGTCTTAATGATAGTTCAAGTGAATTTGAAATTTCTTCTCATTGTAATTTGATGTAGAGCCTTTGTTATTTGCATGTCCAATGTTTTCAATACTCATTTACTTTCTTTTCCAGTGTGAGCAAAAAGTTTCAATTGTTTCCTAAAGCTTTAATTTTTTCAAGGAGGAATCTTTAAAAGGAAAAAACCTGAAAGGCAGGAGCATAGTCCCTGCCTGTATAAGGTGAGCAGGTAGAGCATGAAGGGCACACCATCTACCCAAAGTACTCCAAGCATATTAAAAGTAAACAAAATCTTTTAAAAAATCACCACATTGTCTTTCTTGTGTGGCATCAAAACTGTGATTTTTCAGAAGGATTCTTAAATGTGTTTGAGTTGTGCTTTCATCAACGAGGTCTGGGAACCAAAGTAGTGCCCTACCCACGTGTCTCAAAGCAACCTAAATGGTCCTATAAATTACATCTTACCTACCTGCCCATAGAGCATTGCTAAAGTCCCTCAAAGATGATTCCCAGCCTGGAAGATATTGATAGAGGCATTCTCTCTAACTTGGTTAAATCAAGACATTCCCTGGAGTTGCATTAACCTGAGCAGAGGTTTATTGGAAGGCAGCAAGAGGAAGAAATTTCATTTTTCAGTATCCTTAGAAGGAAAGAGTTCTGGCTTTCATTGTAGGGAAATATAAGAATGATACTGCATCCCAATGGCTTTCCTGCATAACTGAGAAGCAGTTATGCAGAGAATAATCTGAATGTTTAATTTTTGTCAAAATAAAGGACTTCAATTGAAAGTAAAAGAATTCTTCTGTTTACACCAAAAATGTTGATATTTTCAAGATCTGCTTGCAATCCGCATGAAGACAAATGTCAAAATTGCCCAATGTCCTGTGAAATGGAACTTCTGCCCCCTTTTTCCTCTGCTTGAAGCAATGAGATATTAAGTGTAAGAGGATGAATTAGTGTTCATGTCCGTTCAGTCCTAGCTATCTACATTCAAGAAAAGTTTCAGTTACTTCTAGTCATGATGAAAACTCAGGATTTGTTCCAGCTGCAGTGTTGACATCTGTCTACTGCAAATTGAAGAGACTGTCAGTTCACCCATTAGCAGCAAATCAGCTGGGTTTGAGCTCAGCGTGGCAACTTTATACCAAAACGAGTGTTTCAAAACCAGTTACAAAAGCTCATACACCATTCTCCTTAAGATGCCATTACAGGGAAGGACTGTCCTTGATATTTTGAAATGAAGTTTGGTCTTCAGATCTTTCCTGAAATGAGGCAAAGTTTCTTTCCTCTCTTTCTTTTCAAATGGAAAATGTCTGCTCTGAAATCTCATTAGCTTTCAATATTTTTACCTAATATTAGCTCTTACGGAATTTGAAAGTAGAAAGGAATACAAACTACTTACCTTGGATTCACTTGGATTTTTCTTGACTTTCACACCTTTTAAAAATAACTTTAGACTTAGAATTTTTTTGGCAAGGCTTCTGAAGACCTGTCTGCCAGCAAAGAAAACAAAATTACTGTTCTGGTGAGAAGCAGATGGATTATAAAAGGTACCTGGCACAGAATAGATGTGAAAATGAAGAGCAGAGAATGAATCTCTGGCTGCAGTCTTTCAGGAAAGTGTTCCATTGACCATGAGGATTACCAGAACAAGGGTCCTCCATTTCTTACACATGCAGTAAATATTAACAGTTTCAGGAAATCAGGGATGACTTTTGTCTGTGGAAGTGCATATATGGTTTCATTCTACTGCACAGTAAGGTTTCTGCCCTCTCCTGGTTGGAGAAAATTATTTCCCAGTTCTTCCATGACTCCTGGTTCTTGTGCCATCTCCAAGGCTGAACTCACACCACTGTCACACTCCCTGATCCCTCGCATCACTTTCACGCTGGCTAGTCCCTGGATCAGGGTGGAAGTAAGTCTGCTACACAGCAGCACTCAGGAGCAGGGAAGGGAACACAAATGCCACCAGCAGAGTGGATGAACACATATGGACCAAGCCACACAGCGCTCTAAATGTGAGCTCATGCTGTCATTTCACCTGTGGGAACACTATAAACAGAGACCACGAGAGACAAAACCTCTGTTTTCTTTCCTATGTGGACTCACCTTTGGAAAACTGCTGAGATAATAGCTTAATGAGCAGCTTCTTTCCACAGAAATAAGCACTATATACCTGACAGATGACTTAAGGAAAGCTCATTGACCTACAAAAATGATAATGCAGCTTTCACTTTGAAGAACTGTTTCTGCATATCCCTATGGAAATTCATCATTCTCTTGGATTTTTCTAGAAGAAATCATTTGTTGTTCAATAAATGTGATAGCATACTTAGCTACAAATCTGTAAAAAATATTCAAGAATACCTTCTCTTCCTTATGTTATAGCCAATGCCCTGCTTTGACTCTGTCAACAAGCCATGCTGTTCTTGTAAGGACTTGCATTTTCCATGCATGCTTGGTTTGTATGCACACGTTTGTGCCACACCCATGCAACTGGTGCCATACACTGTTTACATATGTTTGGTTCCCAGGAGTGGCTTTCACGGGGTCACTGTCATCAGCAGAGGTTTTGCTCCAGATTTCAAACCTGATAATTTTTATAGCTATGCAGCATACAGAAGCCTCCAGTCCTGAGCTCAGACCTAGGCCTCCTGGAGGGCCAGGACTGAGGCTGTAGGGCTCACATCTTAAATGAGGATATTTTGATGGTGGACACAAGATATTTTAAGACACTCTTCTGAATCTGAGCTGTCTTAGCTCTCTTGCGAAGTAACCTGAGGGTAGTTACTAAAAATTTTCTTCTTGAGCTCTGCTTGGTAAAGATAAGCTGATCTAAAATTTAGTGATCATAAATCAGATCTAGCTTCACTCTTTATGTGGCTATTGTAACAGATGAGCACTGCATACAATAGAACATCCTACACCGTCAAGATATCTATTAAAATGTAATTCTAATATTCTATTTTTGGCAGTTAGGATGCTGATTCTGGTTTTATATGCACTGGCTTTATGCCAGTGTGGTTTCATTTACATCAATGGACTAAGTCGCTATTTTTTGGATGTTCGTGAGAACACTTCATTGAAGCATGGCACAGAATAGCAGGAATAATTGAAAAGTTCCTTAGGCATTGAATACCAGTGTAACACTTGCTCTTTGCAAGGTGACCATGACTATTTTACAGCAAGTCAAAGCAGAGGCAAGAAGGAACAGCACTGAGTGGAGAGAACATGTTGAAACATTAAAGGCAGAAGCATGTAGTTGGTACAAAGCATGAACAGAGCTGCTTTGCTGTACAGGAGAGTCAGGAGAGTAAAGCACTGACATGGACACCTGTGGCATTAAGGATAAAGCAATCCTCGGTACTGGGATGACATTTGGAAGCATATGACCCACCTCTGAGGGATTTTTGCTCCATAAACAAGAGAAAATTCTGGGGAAGTAATTCACCACAAAGGGATTTTTGCTTTTATGTCTTTCTCCCAGTTTTGCCTAACACCAGGAACTGTTCAAATACAATGCCATTGTACTGGCTAGAGGCCATAAGGTTACAGGAGAGGAGAAGTCATACCTGCCTCAAACAGCCCCACTCCACTGTAACACAATCAATTTCTACAAAGTCAGACTCTGAAAGCCAAGAATTATCTTTTACTTCAGATTACTTTAGCCATTTTAAGCTCCTGTCAACCTTTCAGAACGGGGATGGTTTTCTTCTTTTCTTTTTTCTTTTTTTAAACAAAGTGTAGAAAATCATGACTTGGATGTGAGATGGAGTGAAATGATGAGTTGTTCTTGTTTGATGGGTGTCACCAGAGCATCATGCACAGTGCTAATTTCTCAGCTTGTGAATAGACATATTTAGACTGACAGTTGAAAGTGGGCTGCAGATTCCACTTAAAACATGTTTTTCGTGCTGAGTAATAAGGGCTAAACACAAACCAATTCTGGCAGTTAAACTACGCACTTAAACCTTTCATAGTGTTGTCAAACACTATAATCCTTCAAAAATCTGAGTTTGAATAGCCTCAATATTTTATTTAATGAATTTTAAATCCTGTAATTACCATAATTAAGACACTCCTTTTGGATCATGTCACTGTGTTGCTCAGAGAGAAAGCTGTAGGCGATTTTCACTAGAGATTTTCCTGAATGCAAATGATACATACAGCTCAGTTTGAATTCTTTATGATGTCATTTGGGGGAGCATTTTGTTAAATTGGTGTGGAAAGTCTACAACACCATCCAAGGATAAACTTAGTTGGAAAGGGCCTTATTTATCTCCAAAACTGGTCCTTCCTGTGCAGGCTGTGCACCTGATACAGATGTTTTATCTAGTGGAGGAAGCCATGATGCAGTGGATGGGCTGCTCTGGCCTAGGCAACACCTCCATCCCAAAACAACCTCCCCCACATTCTCATTTCTCTTATCCTCATTTCCTTGGGTCTTGGATCCCAGGGCCTCATGCCTACTGAATAAGGGCACCTGGGGCAGTGGGGTAGGCTGAGAGTGGATTCTCCTGCCACTCCAAACAGAACCTCCTTCCACTCCCCTCCATCTCTAAGGTCTCATTTTCTGCCTGCTGGTGAGAACCCCTAATGCTTCTTAGATTTTCTCCTTCATCTCCCAGCTCCACCACCAGGTTGAGCAGATCATTGACCAGATCACAATCCACAGAGCTGTTCTCCCTCGTGCCATCTGAGAGCAGCACCAGGCTCTGGCACTCCCTGCAGACTGAAAACTGGAATCCTGGATTATTGTGGGGTACTCCCTCTGGGTGCACGCAGAGAAAGCAACTTTTCTCCAAGTGGACACCATACCTACACTTTCTCAATTAAGGCAGTGACCATCAACTGTGGAGAATTTCAAGTTCATAGGAGCAGGTATGACCATATCAACAGGTAGAAAAATAGGGTTGCTTGTGGCTCAATGGCTATGGGCACTTAGTATTTAGCAGTTTACAAGGTTTCACAGCAAACAAATCAGTATTTCTGAGAGAAAATCTTACTTCATACTCAAATCTGCAATTCCCAACCTCATCATTAAGTGAATAGTTTTGTTGATAAATATCCTTTTCATAGAATCCTAGAATTTTCTGGGTTAGAAGGGACCTTAAAAATAATCTAGTTACAACCCCCGTGTCATGGGCAGGGACACCTTTCACTAGACCAGCTTGCTCAAAGCCTCATCCAAGCTGACCTTGAAGATTTCCAGGCTTGCATTGTCTGCAGCTTCTTCTCTGGACAACCTGTTCCAATGTCTCATGTGCCTCTTAACTCAGTTTCTGTTACCAGTTCGTCTCCTTTCCTACCTGAAACCAAATTCAATCAAAGAAAAAGACAATCAAGGTTATCATTGATGAAAACCATTAGTCTTACTGATTTAGGTGAAGTTACCTGAGTCTTAACCAAGTACACCTCTGCCATTAAAAGGATGAAAGATGTTTTCATTTATCCCAAAGTAAGATTTTAAAAACACTAAACCATTTCATTCACCTTTATTTTCATCCAGAAAAAATATTTTTTTTTTTGTCTGTGATTAAAATCCTATACTTCAAGATGTGCTTCCTACAATATATCCTATTTCTCAGGTGCTGGAGGCAAACCCTGGGGAGTATAATTCCTTACTTAGTGTGTGCCAGACCGTATTTGACACAGTCCATTACACTGACACAAGATTTATCCTTCTGATAAAAGAAGGAAAATCTTCAGCTGGGCAAACAGACTTCGATGGCTCTTCAGAATGAAAACTATCTGGTTTTTAAAACTCTGCTAGTATTCACAAGCCCAGAGGTTGTGTTTGTGGTGCCTGTGCTAGCATTAAGGTATCATTTAAAAGCCCAAAGAAAGGCAAATGATTGTATTAGCTGTATCTCCAGGCCAGCTTTAGAGGTACTGATTACTCACTGTATCTTCTACAGACAACTGGAACTTCACCCTGCAAATCAGATGCTCTAATTTAAAGAGGGGTCTGTCTCTCTGCTTAAGAGATTACACTGTTGAAACGAAGTCACTGCTAGAGAAAGTACTTCTTCTTAAAGCAATATTACCCAAAAGATTCTGGATGCAAAGCCTGAAGTGCCCAACTATGGATGAAACAGCATAAATATCAATAAAATTTTCAATATCAATGTCAACTAATAGAAGAGTTGGAAAGTTGATGTTAAGAATAAAATAGTATTTTTGTAAACTGCCTTCTAAAGTTATTACCTTTTTCAATTTAAGTGCACGTGTATGGTCACATTCAAGTAAAACAGCACCATTGTACTGGGACTAAGAGCAGAGGTTAAAGCCAACAAAAGGTAATATTTTGGACCATGTGTGACCAAATAACCACTTGGTTCACTGCAGTTGTTTGCATTTAGTTACCTAATTTGCATTCAGTTACCCAATTATTTGCATTTGATTAAAGAACAGAGCATTTTCAGACCGATCTCCACTTGAATATCCATAGCAGAGCTGTGGATTCCATATTTTTCTACAATCATTGCTTTCTATGATCAGTTTACAACGTGGTTTGTTTTCATTTAGTGTAAAAAAGAATTCCTTAGTTCTTCAGATTACTTTATTTCTGATCTTGTTAACATATAATAAAATCTCTTAACAAACTACAATATCAATTCAAGTCATTTCTTGGAAATTGCAGACAAATCACTCAAATTTTAATTTTGTCAATACCTCTTAAGCTTTTCATTGTAACATAACCTTTTCAGATCTAGAATAAATTTTATGTTAATTTTTTTAATAGGAATTATGTACAAATTTTTCAACCTCTTCTTTAAAGTGAAGATCCTGGAGCAAGACGTGGTATTTCACTAAGAATTAGTCACACTGAAATCACACAACTCACAATTTTCTGATCTTACCTCTTGATTCAGACTAACTTTTCCCTCTAATCTCGATAATTGTGCCTTTCTAGGACACAGTCTCTTTTTCTGTCTTTTTTTTCCAGTTCTGCTCACTTTATTTGGAAAAAATAAACATTTGGCAAAACGGTTTGCCAAATAGTGCAAGGAAAATTACCAGGCTACACTTCTCTGCCCTAATTAATTTATTTTCCATTTTTTCAATCCTTCATGACCCACAGAACTTTTCAACAATCATTCTATATCTGTATTTACTCTGAAAAAATGTCAGACCAAGTTAAAGTTTCTTCCAGCTTTAGAGACTTGATCTTCTTGTTTCTCCTCTTCAATTGACTTATTTTTTGGTTACCTGTTATTTCACAGAACATTTAGTTCATATTTCGTAATTTCTGTCAAATATTTGTCTTTAATCAAAAGACCAGCAAATACATTTAAAAATAAAGTATACACATTTTAACAGATGTTGATCCCACATATATGAATGTGATAAGATGGTACATCTCTTGGGTCTTATTTCCACAAAATCGTAGACTAACTTAGGATATGCCTCTTTCTTTAATTCATCAATTGATCACATTTTACATCAGCATTTTCACTGTTTTCCCTGAGACTAATGTTGAATGTTACTAAATGCTACTAAATACCCAGTATTTATCTAGATTTCCCACATAATTTTTTTGGAGCAGGGGAAAGCCTTGGAAGGTTGCAAGATGTCACTACCTTTTGAAAAGCTGGAGTAACTGGGTTTGAGTTGTAAAATTAATTGGAAGTGGGACACGGGGAGGAAATCTCCTGTAAGGTTTGCATGTGAAAATTACTTGCTTTGGTTCTAATTCTATATTGTTTCCATTTTAACATGCCTAGCATCTTGATTATCAGCTTTATGTACTGTTTCACTTGTCTAAAGGTTCAATGCAATCATACAAAACAGCTTATTCTGTAGTTCATAATAACGTTGTACACCCAAACCTTAGCTAATTCAGCTTTGTGAGGGACAATCTGAATTAGAACACAGTGGTTATGAGTATTCCCTGTTGGTTTGGATGCTCTGGATTTAGCTTCTCAAAATGGCTCGTATCCATTTGCAGTACACCCCACTGTGGGCGTGTAGCTGAGCAGACCTGCAGGGGACCTTATGGGATGGATGGCTCATCTCTGTCTGTTTGGAGGCTTGGTTTGCCTCCCTCTGGTGTAGGAGACACCCTGTAGAACCCCAAAATATGTTCAAATATGTTCAAATTGTGAAATCATACATGCTGTAGGCCTTTTATCCCAACCTTCCCAAATTATCAGAGTTGGTTTTTTTTTTTTTTAATGTAATAACAAACACAAGTGATTCTTCCAACTTCCAGTGCTTAAGGCAACCTTGTGATAGCTTGCAGGTAAGGTGAGCATTAAAAACAGCTGATCATTTCCAAAGGATGCCAATGCCCTTGTATTGTTCTTGCTCATAGGGGCTTGCAGGCTGTACAAGATCACTGCCATGTAATTCCCTTGCAATGAGATCTGACAGAGTACTTGTGCAGAGTCAGGCAGTAGGTGACTGCTCATGACTCCATCTCCCTCCTCACTGACCTCCCTAACTTCCTGTTGCTCTTCATTGCATTTTTTTGTAATTTTCTCCTTTCTGTCTCTGTAGTTCTTCCTGCCAGACCAATTCAGCACCCATCAACTCTCTCCAGAGAGTTGTCTTGGCCAGCAAATGTTTGATTGCTTCTGAGGATTTTCTCTATTGTGTCTAATACCTGGCAGAAAGGAGATGCTGTCCCTTTTAAAAGTAGAATTGAAGCACTGTCCAAACACGGCTCTTAGGCACAACCCAAACCATAAGCAAATCAATAGGACTTCTCATTTGTTCACATGATTACAATTAAGCAGATCCCTTAATGCTTTCCTGGATGGGAGCCAAAAGACAGCAGTAAATTGAGTTGAGATCCCAGAAATTGCATTCCTTTTACTGAGGCAAAATTACCCTTTGTATTAGCAGATGACACACTCTCTAGTTCAGAGAAAGACACATAATCAAGCCACGTACAATGGGGAGTCTTTTATTTCCATTTCTACAAGTATGGTCCTTCGCCCTGTAATTAAATAAAGAAAAGAAAGAGAGAAATCCAAAAGAAGCAATGGCTTGGCACCTTTGCTGGAAAAATTCCTTACCGCTGAACATGGTGGCTGAGCTCTCAGGTTACATTACATCAAACAAAGGCTCTCTAAAGAAACTGCTCAGCTGCATGAAGATCTTAACAACAAGAACAGAAAAGGAGAGACAACAGATTCTGAATTAAAAAAAAAATAAATAATAAAAGGGAGATAAACTGAGCTCTGATAAAAAGTTAAAATAAGAATTAATAAATAAGGTTGCAGTACAGTCCTAAGAAACAACAATTCTGACTTCTTTGCTGCAGTATACAAGCATCCTCCAGGAGCATGTTAGATAGTGAACCATGCCTTTTACAAGTGCTCCAGCTGCCTCCTCATTGTGTCCTCAAGGAAAAAAACATGCATGCTTTAATGTTCAGTTTGGTAAACTTCAGGAAAAGGCTGCCTTCTATTCTCAGCAGGAAGAAAGGAATGACCAGGTGGTGGTGCCTGGTCATCCTACACAGTGACAAAACTCTGCTTGGGTGCTGCAGGTCTCAGTCTGGTGTTTTTCCATGGTAATGCCAGCACTTTCCAACCCAGGCTGCCCTCATGGAGGTGACACAGCAGGATGGCTGTTGACAGGGATTTCCAGCCTTAGCTAGACTAATAAAATACCTTTCCAGCTGGGACTTTTCTGCTTTAAGCAGAAAATGAACACATTATGAGGCAGAACTTAGTGGTTCTGTATTTTGTATTAGAGAAAATCAGATAAAGAAGGTGGCCTGGGGACAGATCTGAAAGTGATGCAGTATGTAATAGTCTTTGATGTCAAGGGCAATGTCAGCTTGGGTCAGTCAAGAGAAGAAGCTCTACAAGGAAAACCATAACCTTCAGCCAAAAACTTTCTTATTATATAATCTAAGATTTTATTTAAATTATTTATTTTCCAGGATTAGAGTCTAGACAAAGAACACTGCATTCTAGCTTTAAAAGTATCAGAAATTGTTTCAGTTTTCTTACTCTCTCCACAGCTATTTTCCATAGGGATATCTCTCCAAAATGCCTACAACTTTTATCTCATAAGCAGAGTGTTAATGCATTTATCCTCTCACTAAATTCACTGGTTTTTCTCTACTCTGAGATGATTTGAATTTGTCTACTTAAAAATGTACTTGATTTTTTTTTTCCTTTAAGCCAACCTTCCAATTCTCTGTGACACTGACATTTCCCTCCTGAAACAGGGAAATAACAACTACAAATAACTTTGCTGTTATGTTCCTTTACTGCATCTTACTCTCTTTGTCATTTCAAAGTTTCTCCCTTCTCAATAGCCCTTTCTCTGTTCCTCACATATCTCTGGTTGCCTTATCAAAATATTGACAAAATGCTTTCCAAGAACCTGGCTGATGTTCAGTGCATCCTGACACATTTTTCTTCTGGCAGACATCTATACAGCTTATATCCTTTCTTTCTTCCTTCTTCCTATTTGGGATTAATCTGAGAGGTATTTTCTAAAGAGCCCCATCCTCCTGACCTTTCTGTTTGGTATCTTATTATGAATCCTAATAAAGAGAGGTCACACCTACTTACCCTCTCTCTAAATCTCTGCCTATACAACTGGCCCCAAGTGCATATGTGCATGTATGTTGACAGAAAATAATGCACTAGGCAATATCTTTTATCCATATTTCCATGTCAAATATCTCAAGACAGGGTAAATCACTTTACATGATCATTCCACAGATAGAGAATATTTTAGCACATCTGTTGTTCTGACACTGCAGGACATCATGTTTGAATTCCTTGATATTTTTAATGTTTTTTGTCCTCTTAAGCTCATTTTTTTCAGAGATTGTGAAATAATATGGAGGAAGACACTGCTCCAGAAAGAATTTATTTTGAGCTTTTTCTTATATGTTGTCTGGTAGAAATTATTTGTACTCTAGAACTTTAATTTATATGTTTATAACTTTAATCTATATGTTACTGTCATAATAAGTGAAAAATACTTTTCTGTGCATTGTGGAGAAGCGCAGAAAATACATTCATGTGGGTAGAGTGTGGGCTGTGCATTTTGCCTGTCTGCAGTAACACTTGAATGCCTCTATCCTTCTCTGGGGCAAGCAAGTAAATCCGTGTATTTCAGCATGTTACATGTGGAATAGCTGACAGCGGTGTCTGACCAGAGGCACTCAAGAACTGGAGACTCTCTCTCACTGCTTTTCTTACTCACTCCCACAGATGCCAAATGATGGGCCAGACCCTCAGCTGGACTCAGCACATGAGCCTCAGGTTCAGCATTTTAAAGGATGACAGAAACACTTTAAGTCAGATGAGCCCTCTAAACAAAACCTTTTCTTTTCCTTTTTTTATTTTTAATTGTGGCTCGTGTCACACATACATGTACTTTATATAATTGAATCATCTGTGGCCCAAATATGAATATGAATACATTCATCTTTGAAAAAAATCAGTAAGAGTGGTTTTTATCCTCATGTCTCATATCCATTGATAATTTACATACAGCTTGCTGTCTTTTGCAGGACAATAACACTGAACTCTTTGAAGAAGGGAACATTTTGAAGCCAATCCTGAAAGAATCAAAAACAGATTGAAATTTGAGGTCAGGACTACAGGTGATCATAGCAATCAGTTTCAGAGCTGGAGATTAATATAAAATCATCAAAAAAGGAGTCACAATGGAAAAATTTTCTTCTGACCAGAGTACCAAGAGCACAGTTCTCTTGCCAGTTACTCTAAAGAATGAGGAAAGCTCTCTATTTAGCAAGTGGAAGAGCATGTCTGAAGAGCAGCAAGCTGGCAGAGTAGAACAGAGAATATGCCCAGACAGAATTTAGGAGAGGAACCTGATTAGCTTGTCCCAGAGTCAGAGTGGTTCCTGATTAATTATTTAGGTTAAGTAAGCTGAATTAAAATTCTTTAGATATGTCTGGTTTGAATTTGCAGTGGAGAAAGAGCTTTCAGGCACAGCTGGTATCCCTGTACAGAAGGGCTGGAGAAAATGTGTTTCTTTCTGTGTACAGGCTGATGATGTTAAAGTAAAAATTAACAAGAGTGCCTACACAGTTAGAAGTAGAGTTCAGATTTTGGTGAAGCTCTATGTTTTTAAATTGCCTAGCTCAAAAGGATCATTCTTTTTCCATCTGGAGCTCTAAAAACCTAAAAATACAATAGAAATAAGGTTAGTCTATCATCATTGTAACGGTAAAGAGGGAGCTTCAGATATACAATATATGCAAAAGCACTTGAATTTTTCTGTTCCATTCGTTTTTGCTCTGCCCAGATAAATCTGATTACTCTATTTTAACCTTAAAAGGTATGTGTACAATATAAAATCCTTCATAAAAAAGCATTTAAATTCCAAACCACCACACAACTGAATAGTTGCAGCAATACAGCCAAGCATGTGCTTCATTGATAGATCGTGTTTCTAGTGAAGAACAGTTGTTTATATTATCTTATCATAAAATGCCATTTTCTGCTGGTGATAAATAAAGATCCCCTGAAGCGCTTCCAAAATGCATTTGGACAGCAGTTATTTCACAAATGCACCCAACTCATACTTTAGCAAATTTACAAAGACAAATTCATGTTTTCACTTGACAGCAAATAATATTTACATACCAAGCCAAGATAACTTTCTACAAACCTTGCTTACTAGTCAAACCTGCAGGTAAAAACTTTGTGGAAGTGGTTGGTCTGGCAACATAATTTGGCACTCTATATCTATTAACTTCTGTTTCTGCTTCTGCACAAACAAGATTTGCCACAGATCACTGGTTTAAACAAGGAGCCTAAATGAAGTATCTCAAATTAAGTTTGAATTGATTTACATCATAAACCAATGAACCAGCAAATTTTCCTGTGTGCGTTTCCGTGTGCAGAACTAAAATACTTACAGGAGATACTGTCATATTGGCAATAAAGGTCATTGGATGAAGAAGACAAATTCTTTCATTTGTTTTCCCTTCTCATTTTGTAAGAGGAAGAAGCACCTGACATCTCTCCCTTTTTATTTTACTGCTAAACTCATCCAGGTTAAAATCTATAAATCTTACAAAATCTCTGAATAAAATAGCTACATGTGGAATATAAAATCTATGTCAATGAAGGGACATTAATTTAGTAGCATTTAGTTTCAGTATAATAAATGCATGACTATGGTGTTATTAGGGAAAGGCATGTTTGCTTATTTTTTAATGGAGTAATCAGTCTATTTTCTGTTCTGTCACTGAAAGGAGTGAATTTAGCAGACAAAAAAATATAGTGGAACATAGAACTATATAAACTGAAAATGCTGATATGATGCTTTGAAGCCTGTGCTATTCTGAGAGTATCTGTACACACCACAGTCCAAATATCCCACTAGCATTTAATAGAAATATTTGAACTCTTTTCTTAATCAAGAAAAGCAGAGACAGGCTGTTGTTGAGGGTTTGTGCTGAGGAGGGCATGCACTTGTATGTAAGCACATGTGTGTTTGCGTGTATGTTTCTTCCTTCTGTGGAGATTATGAGCCATGCAGGAATAGAGAGCTTAATTGAAAAGATAACACATGATGAAGCAGCTGTTAAGTATGGCACAAAAATTGCTCTGAGCAGTTAAGGCTGATCATCATGATGGAAATAGCTTTTTGACAAGCTTAGCATTCCTGTGACAATAATTAAGAATCAGGTTTCCACCAAAAGGCTTTATAGCCAGAAGGGGTTATAAATCAATGGACAACATTTTTATCTTGGAATGAAAATTAATTATTCAGTGTAGAACATGCTTTCTCACACATAACTGACTGTAATGCCTCCTTTATTCTCCATTTAAATTCAATTAATATACCATTGTTAAAGGAGTGTTTGTCAGTAGTGATTCACTTTTGTTAAAAATTATCATAAGGAAATATCACAAAATTGAATGGTTCTTAAATTAAGCCATAGTTCAGATTTTTTTTTTTTTTTTTTTTTTTTTTTTTTTTTTTTGGCAGAGGATTGTTAGCTGTTAAGTACTCTTTGACAAGGGTGCGGATATGAGCATTTTGTATTGCACCCTTTGAGCTTGCATAAGCACATAAAGGGATTGAATAATACATGAAAAAGAAGTGTAGGATTTTCTGAAGTGCTCTACATGGCCCTAACTTCTTTCTCCCTTTTAAGCTAGTCAGAAAACATATTGAATTTAATTGGAGCAGTTTCAGAACACCAAAGACTTTTGAAAATCTTATTCTTATTGAGAAGAAATAAAAAAGTGTTCTTGCCTTTTTGACTATTATATGGAAATGAAGGCATCTATCAAAGCTGTCATGACACTTACAGGGAAGTGATGAGACTTTGGGGAATTATTCAGACTGTTTTGACAGGTTCTACAATCTGAAAATGGGCCTGGAAATGTCCTCTTGGCAAGAAACATTAGGCAACATAAGCCTCCACAAGGGCAGCTTTTGTCTAACTATTGCCAGTGGTGTTTTCATCTTGAGCAGTAACAGAGATGATAGGAAAAAAAGTACTGGAATCAGTGTTTCATTTCATTGAGGATTCCAATATTTTTCCATTATTTCCCATTTCTTCTGTGGCCCTGAGAAATGAATCCTGATTT
>VWZN01001441.1:523928-560441 GCA_013396955.1 Regulus satrapa | reverse complement strand
AAAATTAATCCTTGTTTTTTTTTTTTTTTTTGGCTAAATCTTTCTTCAAATAAGATAATATTTGGTAAAATACCAGAAGTGTAAAAGCTCTTTGCTTAAAGGAGTCCCATAATGTATCACTCAGTGTAAGATCATTACAGTACTCACCCTCTTAAGCGAATACGATCTCCTGGCAGATTAAGAGAATTTCTTAGAGGCAAGGGGTGCAATTCTTTGAATTCTTTTTTGCTATCTCAAGGGCATTTTTGCTGGAGCCAAGCGCTAAAAGAAGCACTGGTGAGTCACAAAAGAGTGTCCTCTCTACATATTAGAGAATTATTTGCCTTATAAAACCCCTTAACCGTATCTTGAGCTAATGCTGACTCTACTCACAACACATGAAGGTGTGGAAGGCAAGATGAGTCCTGGATTCTTTTCTTGCCCCAAAAATATTCCTGCCTTGCTGCCTCCTAAAATGTCTCTTTCCTGAGAAGATTTTTCAGCGACCTAGCACGAGAGGGAGAGGACCACATCCCTTCTCATTTCTGGACATTCATTGGATATTTGTAAGCCTAGCACCAACACCAGCCTCTGAGTTAGTGCTCTTTGCACTCAGATCAATCAATCAAATTCAACTGATTCATGCTTTTAAAAGAGTACATGATATTCCATGGCAAACTGGAATATTGTGGAAGGAGAGTAAAGCTACCATGTCATGTTCTCAAAATTCTCTGGGTGAGATAAACTTCAAAACTGTTTGGGTTTCCATACATGAACTATAAAATAGATGTAACCGCCTAAGAAAACCTAATGTGCTTATCCTCCCTTTAGTCTGATGTCTTATTTGCACATCAATATATATATTTTTACTTGTTGAGCTATCATTTAAACTTCAAGATATCACAAGTAATCAAAGACAAACATATCCACAGTTCCCGTTTCATCTATGAACACCTTCTGGGATAGGGTTCACAGTGGTGTTAGAAGAGGCTTCTGTGCTAGATTTGTTTTTTTAAAGAAACCTATGGTACAACAGAAATAATAATTCCCGCTATCAAACTGAGAATGTATCTTTCTGTACCACCTAAATTTTGAATTTAAAAATCCTTTTGTCCTTTCCTATCCTGTTTTCCACCTCACTGACCACCAACATTTCTTCTACATTGACTATTCTAAACAATTAGCTGAGAAGCATTCCTTGCAAATATCTCACCAGCCCAACACCTTCACTCAATTAGGATATTGCTTCCTCTTCAATCAACATGACTTGTTTCTGTAGGACTGCCCAAAAGGAAGACACCTTCCAAGAAAATTGAGACTGCTGGGAGCTGGCCCTGAGATAATCCTCCTTTGTTCATCAGCTGCTTCACCCATTTTGAGGAGACAGCTGGGAAGGAAGCAAGTAGAGCACGTGTGTATATCAACACAGTTTTTGAAACATGGAAATATCAGGATTTGACTTCATGTTTAAGTTGATAAAAATGTTTTACTTCTTTGCCACTTTGTGAGCTTGTTAATGCAGCAGATTAATGGCTTCTGCACTGACTCATGGTTTTATTCTCAGTGTCAGGCCAGAAAATGAAAGAGAAATAAACCACCCAGAAAAGATCAGATAATTTCTGGTACACAAAAAAAGCCACAAACAAACATGTGAAATTCAAAGAAAATCCATCTATTGTTAGTCCAGGCTATTAGTGCCTGCTGCCGTTCAGTCCAGTTGGAGGGAGCAGAGGACTTGCATGAATCACATATTAGGACAATATGTTTAATACAGAGCCAGAGCAGAATGTTTCTGGCATTTTTTAATGGATACAATAATGTTGCATCACAAATCTGTCCTTGAGTTTTTCTTTCAAGGGAACTGCCCTGGAGTTAGTTGCAAAAAAATCAGTGGTCTGGAAATTATGTAATTTAAACATGTTTACCTCAGTGTGTGCCAGTATTTGCAGCTGTCGAAGTGAGCAGAGCCTTGTTCTACTGAGGCTAATTCCCCCAAATTAAAAACTGCTTCTGTTCCATGCACCCCCACCCATGTGTAGCCTCTGCCGACCAAATGTGGGAATTTAGAACATTTTATAAATACTTTCAAAAAACTCTTCAGCGGAAGAGTTCTTTACCAAAAATAAGTGGTTTCATTTGACATCATTTTCAGGAATGTAATCCAATTTTGAACAGGGAAAAGTGGAAGCATTTAATTCTCTTTCAGAATTACATCAAAAATTAATACTTTTCTTAAAATAGATATTTCAAAATAATTTAAATGGTTGGGCTGCAAAACTTAAAAGCAACATTTAAGTATCTTCATTCATTCTCTTGATATTTAACAATATCTTACAGCTATTGAAATTTTCTTAGCTTGGCTGGTCTAATAGCTAAAAATGTTAAAAGAAAATAATATCAGAAGCTCCATATTTTCAACTTTTTCAGTGAATTAGGAAATAAATTAGTAGAGTTAAAATATAAGTTCCTATCGTTTAGACAGATTCTGTAATACTGTGGAAAATAGACTAATCTTGATCCAAATTGTAAAGAAAATCAAAGCATTCCTGTCTGGTTTTTCATAATTATTGATACCAAAGGATTTTTTCCTGATGGTACATTCATGCAATATATGAAATTATGGGCAACATGTACTAACTATTGAAGCTGATTGTGATATTTCCATAACACCACTGTATGTCACCTGTTCCTGTGTGCAATTTACAGTGAGAATTCACCAGCAGAAATGGACCACCATTAGGGTTTAATGTATCACCAGTAGAAGAGTGCTAATGCACAAAAAATTATAAACTACTGCATGCACAAGCACTAAATGCAGACAAATAATACATTGGTGGCATGAAATAGGGCAATGGAAAGTTTACCTGGACAGCGTTTGGAGCTATGTTTTGTATTGCACTGACAGAACTCATCGCTGATTTTATTTCTGCAAGGCCCTGCAGGAAGGGTCTCATGATCTGGCCCTCTTTAAAATGAGAAAAAAACTCTTCATGTCTAAGACTAGAAAAGAAACTGATATACTTTCAGTAGAAATTTATGAAGGCACCATGTTGATCTGAATAAAGGAAAAAGAAGGGATTCATAAAAGATTTTTCACTCCTGCTGATGACACAGAAATCTATAAGTGCGGCTTTTCCATGTGACAAAGTGATATGCAATATTCACTGTGGTTTCACACAGTTGGGTCAATAAACTTCCATTAAGTATGGACAAGCTGTCAAAGTGACCCAGTGCCCTCAGCTCTGCAGTATGACTTGGCCTTAGCTGTCCATATTAATATGAATTTTAACCCTTTGGTTTGGCATTTTAATTCTTCATCCATTAGTCTCACATTTCTGTATTATCAGTTAGTACTATTGATTTTAAAGAATACATGCAGTCAATTTGCACACATGTATTTGCAAAGGTCAGCAGAGGACACAAATGTGATTCCTGCAAGGGGTCCAGACATTGCTTCCTGATGATTTTATTATCTGTCCTTCTGGCCAAGATTATTTTTTGCAAGTGGAAGCAGTACTTATAACTGAAGGATCACTAGATGTCCTTGCAGTCTGAATTTTTAAGGGTTCATTTGTGGGGTTTTTTACAAGATGTTTCTAAATAGAGGCACTGTAAGTCCAGACATATTTTTCTTCAGGCTGAGTTTCTCCTGAGGTCATTGCCACACATCTCAGATGCCTGTGCTCTGTTGTTTGAAGACAGAAAATTCTTAATTGGCACACAGAAATTAGTGGAAGCAAAGCAAGAGTCTGAGTTTCAGCCCTCATAGACCTGCTGGTACTTTATGTTTAAAGCATACAGACAAAGCAAAAATAATCGAAGCTTTTGCGTGACTAAGATATACCCTGCTCATCCTTTTCTCTCTTCCTTTCTTTTTTAGTCAGATAGTAGAGGTGGATTTTACATTTGACTGAAATACTAATGCTATATTTTCACTGTTCCCAGGAGGGAGAATTCAAAGCCAAGTTCTCTGGATAGTAAGAAACCTTCAGTACCCTTTTCCTCACTTTTTTACCCTTTTGGCAGAAAATGCTATTGTTTATTGCTGCTGTTATACAATCTTACTAATGGGGAGAGAAGAAATTTCTCCCAATATTTAGTATCTTAGCTTCTAGAGACCACTGCAGCTCAGAGGGAGTATACCATGTTACATTTCTTGTGATGTTACCTGGGTCGGATTTGCTACTTGGAGACTCCAGAGTAATCTCATTAAGGAGTGCCTACTACTGGTTTATTCCTCCTACTTTTTTCGGAGCTCATTTCCCCTCATTTTAGAGTTGCTGTTGTACTGCATCCCAGGACACAGTTCCTCAATCCCTTGTTATTTAAGGATGGGAGGAACTTAACTGGTGATCAACTACCCAAGGACAAGTGGCTATTCACACTTCCTAGTCCTCTAATCCACCTGAGCAACTTCTATCTATGGTCCAGTTTCATCTGAAGGTTGATGGGAAGATGTTTCTTTAAATTTCCTGCAGTTCCCTCTCTATGCCCTTTAAAAGCAGCAGGAAGCTGTCATTGAGTGCAAGATCAGTCTTCTCTGAATCTGTTGATATTCCAGACACTGCCATATTCAGAGTGTTCTGCTCTTTATGATATTGCCAAAGTCAGTAGTGGCACTTGGTGGCACAATGCCACAATATCATGAATTTCTGAAGTGCCCCAGGAACAAAGCAGAGACTCTCAAATGTGCCTTTTCTTTATTCATACATAATCTACACCAGACTTCCAAAGCAAACCAGACAGAGCTGTTCTCCTGCTCTGTGCCTGCCTGGAGAGCTAACAGTTTGTTCTTAGGAGCAAAAAGTAAAAAAAAAAAAAAAAAAATTAATTTTGCCACATTTCAAAACATAAGAATAGCATAGCACCATTACAAATAATGCTTGAATTTCATTTCTAATCTGGAATCTCCAAAGTTTCTTTGTCCCTGTTGGAGCTTCTACCACAGATATGTCCTTGGCTGTGTAGTGATCTTTACAGCACCAGCTTATCTCTCATCCACCACTTCTTGCAGGAAAATAGCAACTATGCTTTCTCTAGATACGAAGTAGAATTTTTACTTAAATGGAAAATGAATATGCATTGCACTTCAGAATGTACAAGGGCAAAATTATTTATTGTAGAATGAGCGAGAACTTCAGTGGAGCTAAATCACTTTATACATAATAGCAACTCAGGTCAAAACTTCAAAGTAAAAAACAGTCCAGCCTGTTTTTTCTTGTTTGTCCTTTTGTGGGTTTTTACAGCATAAAGGTTGGACCAGAAGAAATAGAATAAATACATGGCTTCATTCTGGGGTGGGTCTTATAAACATTTTTTTCGTATGCCTACATCTCCACATGTGAGTTTCACACCCTCTGAGGTCTCTTGGGCTATTGGTATGCATCAGTTAAGCTCATACAGATGTATTTGCAAGAAGGAGCAGTTTCACAAGAACAAATCACCTTTTCTGCATCAGTAGGAAAGCAGCTGATAGCTCTCCAGTGTGCTTTAGATTTCATACTCCGATTGTAAGGAGAGCTCCATAACACTCCCCACTACAACACAACAACACAATCATTTAGTTCGGCAATCTGAGAGGGACAACAGCTATTTCAACATTCCCAAGGGGGTTCAAATGACTTATTGATCAATTGATTAATAAATGTCAGTGGTCAGAGGAGAGAGCAGCTCTGCTGAAAAAAAAAAAAAAAAAACTGTCAGAAGAGCCCATAAGTGCATGAGCTGTTAGGAATGAAAAAATTAATCTGACAGAAAAATAGGGCAGTGATTGTTTTACATTAAATGTGAGAGAATTCACGAGATGTGTTTCCAAAACTTGTCAGATACAATAATGAGAAATAGAAGCTTCATTTTGAAATAAAGACGGTCATACTCATATTTTGATAGACCACATATGAAAGTTTGGAATTGATTAACTTTTCATAAAATAGTTGCTTTGAGTTATTTCTACCAAAAGTTAGCAACTGATCTTCTAATCATGCTTAAGAATTGTTTTGTTTCTAATGAATAAGGCAGAAAGCTTTTTCTAGTTAACTTTTAAATTGTTATTTTTGGCACAGGTAAGGATAAATCTAGTCTGTATGCTTTTCCATGTTTTCCTGTCAGTAAAACTTTCTCCTAAAGTTTCATTGAAATGAAGTTGCAATCTGGAATGTGCATTCTTTAAATACTCGCTGCTATTTATTATTAGTATTCATTCCCAGATAAGGGGTGTCATTATGGTGTTTAAGATTCATTTGACAGGAGGCATTCACATGTCTTGGAAGGGTAGTCTTTATATTATTATTGTGGTAAGGCTGTAACTGAGGGACTGGGAGGCAGATGGTTATCTCTATGAAAAATCCTTACTCACCTGAGTGCTTAACTATAGACAACTGAGCTATAAAATTAGGTGGATATATACATGCCCATTATTTTCAGCAGAGTGTTAGTCTGTGTAATGATTGCTCACCTGAATTTGTGAGATTTTTCTTATGGATACTTTAAGTCTTCCTTTAATCTCCTGCTTTGGGATTTCATTTGGAGGCCCCAGACATGAGGATGCCTTTTATTCCCTTCCTAAATAGGAATACACATTCTTAGAAGGTTTGATGGACATACACAGCGTGATGAGAGGCATTACTGACTTACAGCACACGTGGGAGAACCATACCTGATTAAATGGTTTATTCAGAGTCACACAGGAAAGCTGTCGATCAGGATTTGAACCAAATCCTCCCCAGCTGCCAGTCACCTCATGCTACAAAATCATCCCACCATTGTCACATCAGTTGTGCTGGTAAAGCAGCTATTCCACCTGTAGAAAAGGTGCAACCATTAAGGCATTTGAGCCAGAATCACAGAAAAAACAAGACATCTGTTAATTTCCTAGACAAGTTACAATTTCCTTTGTTTCCTTACAAGTTACAATTAACTGAAATCCTAATAACTTTCAAAATAAGAAAATTTGAGGTTTTTTATTGCACGGATTGAATGAAGTACAATGAGCTGGTTTTGTATTTATTAATCTAATTAAATAAATTCATTCTTCATCTGCCTTCACTAGTTAAGAGCACATATACACAGAAAATGATAAAGGAATTTGGGGACAACTTTTGCTTAAATACTTTGGTATCACTGAAATCTAGGCAGAATATCCCACACATCAGCTAAGCTACCTGATGCTTTGTTGGATTTATTTACATGATATATAACAGTTTTCCTCTATGTTGTACAGTAGTTAATGTATTTCAATGTAATTCTAATATCTACAATAATAATTTAATAAAAATGCATAACATAAAAGGAGAAAATTTATTACAACAACCTTTTTATTATTGTTTTTATAAAAAAGAATAAAATACAATTATCAATTTATTTTTCTATATTGAGAAAGAGCAAGATAAATATTTTACATGCTGCCCAGTATCAAAATGGGCTTCACATATCACTTCAGAACTCGATTTTTGTGTTACTATTATTAGTAATGAGCTAACTTAAGAATCTGTGCATGTGTGTCTATGAGAGGCTGTGCTCAAAAATCTGTTCCTTATCTACAAGGCAAAAAGCAAACAATAAAATGAAAACATGCCTAATGCCATTCTCTTTAAAAAAAACATATAAAATAATGTTGTGCTATCTGTGGTAACAACTTCTTGTGATGAAAAACTGTATTCCAGGTCCTCCAGTGAGTAGACAAGCGCAGCACCAAGGAAACAATCAGTTCACACAGATGAGTATCCACATCTAAGCAGAGGGTAAAGCCATTTTTCAGGGATTTCAAAAGTCAAACCACTCATTCTGACAACTCAGCTGATCAGACAGCTCTTTACAAATGTTAAAGCATTGTCTAAAGGGTTCCTATGAAAAATCTGAACTTTAGAGATTATACATTTAGAAGTAAAGGTCTGCTCCATTTGTCCTACTTTTTCCTCCTTCGAACAGCTGACCTGCCCCACGAGCTCCAGTATCCACAGCTAGGCTTGTCCAGGAGACAAGCCAGGCATTGCTGCTGCTTCATGAATAAATTTTAGAATAAGAAGATAATGAATAATATACCATTAAGAACAGTGTGTTTTCAAATGAAGGCTGCATTATTTGTACACTTCAGAGAAAGAATTGTCTCTATATTCAATTTTCCTCAGTTCACTTTCAGAGTTTAGTCACTGGGAAATCAATAGCAGTATTTTCACATGCTCTGCTTGCTTATGAGGTCTCACATGAACTTTGAAGTTTGTACAACACTATGTTTTGCCAACCATCTTACAAATTCCTGTCCAGACATAACCAGTGAATATCTTGATCTGGGAAAAAAAAATCTGAGCAAGATCTGAGCAACACTTTTTTTTTTTATTATTTGTTCTTTTTAAAGTAAATCCTGGATATGTTTTATTATTTAAATATAACTATTTCTAAAGAAAATGCACCTATCATCCACTGAACTCTCAGTCCTTTGTAAAGTGTTCTCAGGAGCTTCAGTGTATAAAGTGGCTTATTTTCCAATTCTGAAACAACATTCCCATAGTTAATGTATTTCTCTTTATGTGAACACTGTTCAAGGATTCTTGGTGTTTTTATATAAATAATATCTCTCTAAATATCATCAAACAGTTATAATTTTAGCCACAGATAAGTGCATTAAAGGAAGGATTTGGAAATACCATATATGATTAATGTCACCTATTCCAAGATTCTTTTTATTTCTTTATGACTTGAACATGTTTCAATGCCTAAAGCAAATATTTCCCAGGTCAGATGTCATAAGAAACCTGAAAATTTTGAGAAAAAAAAAGTAACCCAAGCAGTTCAGATATCTGTAAGAAGGAGACTAAGGGAAAAGATGTATCAGCAAAATGACCATTTGTCCTTCTAAGTATTTTAATGACCTCTTCTCGAAAGAGGTCTAGCACCTGTTTTGGAGCATGATAATTATAAATGGAAGCTGAATTTATATGTGTGAAACTTATCTTTTTCCAAATATCAGAATTTGACCATGTCAAACAGCAATATTCGAAATAATTAAAATTAAAGTGAATTTTAGACTAAAATTATTATCTAATGGAACCATCTCATATACTCTTACTGTAAAGAGTACAAAAAAACCCACCCTGCACCATGAATTTCATCCCTGCTGCTAAAGGAAATTACATAGTGCAGATAATAGATGCAAGAAGTTCTACACGAAATGAATCAGTCTTGGCTGCAGCTCTTCTCCTGGAGAGCAACCCTGCAGCACACCCCTCCAGGCCTTAGAAACCCTCTCCTATTTCCAGCTAGAACTTCTCGCAGTCATTTTATACCCACTTCTTCCTGTGCCAAGGCTGTTCTTCGCTTGCTCCTCTGCCCCTCTCTGGCTGTCTTTGCCCAGAACGAGCCCATCCTCTGTCACTCTTTGTTCCACCCTGACAAACAAGCCTGGGGTCTCTCCATGAGTGCCTTGGGGGCCCCTCTCAGAATGTGATGCAGAGGAAAAGAAGGAAGAGGTAACTGCGCAGAAAAAGAGATGAAGTATTCAAACAAAACTTTGCAACAATATTTTAAAACGTCCTTGTTTCTGCTAGAAACATTTCCCTGAGATCACATTTGTCCTTTCCTTAGCCCATCCTATTGCTTGTTGGTAGTTTGCTGTCTAATCAGCTCATGGAGAAAAATCTTCCCCCGTGTCTGCCATTTTCAGCTGATAAGCGCCTGTCTGATACAGTAATCAATTTCATAAACCCTTAAGACTACATAATTTGTACTGGTATATTTAGTCTCATTTTTATTTCTATAGTTCTTATTTCACTCATTCTGTTCTCCTTTAATTTTGGTAAGAACTCCAAAATTATGATTGCAAGCAATTTTCATTTCATTTATTAAACTGGTATAACTAAAAAACTAAACTAAATGACAGTTTAAAAACCATAATTTAAGGAAATCTGTAGCCTAAATAGGGCTCTCTGTAAACAACTATTTTAATAAGTTTGGGAGTTTTTATCTTCTTTTTTTTTTTTCTTTTCTTTCTTTTTTTGCCTCCAATTTGCATAATCGTTGTATAATTTTTAGTAGATAGATTTAATATTGTCTAAAAATTAAGTCAATTTACACTAGTCTTCTTGAAAACTCATGTTGCATCTCAATCCCTTTCCATTTGGCTTCACATTTCTCCTGCAGTTCTTCAAAATACCTCCCAAAATCACACAAAAGCATCCTTTTTTAAACCTTTTTTGTGCATTCCAGTTATTCTTTTAGTAGATTCATTTAGTAAATTTTAGACTAAAATTATTCTATAATGGAAGCATCTCATACACGCTTAGTGTAAAGAGTACAAAAAAACCCCACCCTGAATTTCATCCCTACTGCTAAAGGAAATTACATAGTGCAGATAATAGATGCAAGAAGTTCTACACTGAAATGAATTCATTTAGTGTCCCTTTTATAGTTTAGTGGGATTCATTTAAATCGTTTATTACTTGATCTGTTGTTTAATATTCCAATCCCCTCGATATTCTGAAATGGAAATTGTTTCCTGTCATTTATTTACTGATGTATATTTATTGAGATTGTTCTTATCGCTGAAATAATTTCCACACCGATTCCTCCATTCTAGTTACCCATCAACTTTTTACTCCCACCCAGAATTATATTTGTTAAATTCTGAGAGAGAATATTTGTCTAATTTTCAGAACAGCTTTGACAGAACTGTTACTGATATCCATATGAAAATTTGGACAACAATCAGTTCAGTTCAATCGGTTGAGTTCAGTTCAATCCTGAACAAAGTTCATCTGACTAATTATAGTATATTAGAGCCACGTAAAACTGTTTTGTTCTCAGAGCTTTCCTGAAGAAACTAGAGAATTTTAACTGAGAAACATATTTGGGAGTTTTATTAGAGTCCAAAAGTCCAATAATAACTTAAGAAAGGGGAAATAACATCAGATTGATCTGGATGTCATCAGTTCTTATTTTGGCATTAAGTTTATTAACCACATCCAAAACCATCAAAATTTGAAAGCATTATTCAACACAGATTGGTGGAGCATGTGTTCCCTAGTAGGTGTGATTTCCATCACCTTCAGCCAAGATCCTCTTGGTTTTTGCTTGCCCACTTCTGGCCTTGAACAAAATTGCTTCAGCCACAGTCCCGTGGGCTCTCCAGGTAATTGTGAACTGACTGTTCCCTTCACTTTGTGAATGGTGCATGTTTTCGTGCCCTACAGGATCACTGCTGGCCTCACCAGGCTCTCTGAAATTCTCCTAACTTTGAGATATCCTGTCATTATATGACAAGATACAATTTAAGCAGAGCTGAAAAGTACAGGCACTTAGAGGAAGAAAAAAAACTCGCTATCCACTGTTTGGAGTCACAGCTAAAGGACTTGGAGCTGAATCTGCAGGGTAACCAAGCAGTCCTAAATGGATACAGAAAATGTTGATGAGAAATTTGAGCCGCTCTCCTACGCCTCAGTGTCTACCTGTAGCCAGGGCTGAAAGTCACAGGAATCATCCTAATTAAAAATATATGCTTCTGTACCAATACACTGGCACTGAGAGCACATACCAAAAGGAGTGGAATGGATCATTTTAACAACTCACTAACCAAAATGTGCATTTTGGAGCCTTCATGCCCATCCCAGGGCATACCTCAATTTATTAGCATTTGGTAAATATAGCCAAGGCACGAGACCACTAACTTATAATTCATAGATTTAATGATGTTAACACCTACATAATGCTTCACAGGCATGAACCTCTTTTACAGGGTATCTGAGGGAAGATTTTGCCCTTATATCGCTTATTATATCAGAGACTTTATCTCCCCAGGTTCTTATTCCCCTGGGAAAAATACTTCTTGACCCTATCACCAAAACTACTTCTATAAAACACAAGCCATGTAGGTCATAGATCCAGGAGAGACTGACTGTCACCACAGGGTACAGCTGAGCTGAGGCACTGCTGTGTCCCATGGCAACCTTTTCAGGGATATGAGTTACCCAGCAATACCCACTGGACATGCTGGGCCTCGGTGTGCACCAGAGAAGAAATTTCTCCCTCCCCATTCTTTATGGAAAAACATTTCCACAAAGGTGTGAAGACTTGGAGGGCAGGACAAAACCCTCAGCCTCCCAGCTGATTTAGTTTGGGTCACTTTATATATTCTGGCACATAGTTTGTTGCAAACTGTTAGCAGGCCACATACAGTCCAGCCACAGCCTCTTTTCCCTGATGTCATTAATCATAAAAATTATCAGTTATTACTTGTGTCTGCAATAACAACATAAGACAGAGAAGTCTTCAATAATACATAGCAATCATTCATAATTCAAATTAGGCCATCCACAAAATAATACTGGCAAGTCCTGCATACAGCTGAACTGTCAAAGAAAGTGACCATAGTAATTCATTACAAATCTGCCAGGAATCTCTGGATAAGTAACCAGCAGAAACAATCACTAAATTTTCCAAAGAGCATGGTTGGCTGTAACCCATCCTTTTGTTTAAGAGGAGAGTTACTAGCACTCTAGAACAGTCTTCACACCTTGGGAGAGCTATAAAGTTTCTCACAATTCAGCCATATATATATATATATATATATATTTGTTGATTTTGGCTTATTAAGACTGCTTTAAAGTCTCAGCTTGTAAGAACAACACATTTAAATAATCAGAGAATGATTATTCTGATTCTAAGATGAATGATAAAAGCCCATTGATTTTATATTTATTCTTGAAGAGCACAAGCATTTTCAGTGTGCAAAGCGAAGCACAAGTGATAAAAGAGCCTGTCACAAAATATCAGGGGAAGAAATGGCCCCAGCATATCAGTCACCTAATCAGTGTCAGTTTTTTTTCTCATATGCACCATCCGAAAAAAGCGTTTTAAGGAATTTTGGTGTGGAGGACATTAGCTGGGAAAATTTACTGAAGGACTCATGAGTCCCAAAGAAGTTCAGCTTCAAGTGTGATTGCCCTCAGAGCTGCAAGATACTTTCGGGAAATAAGAAACATACACCACAGGAGAAAGTAAACTGGGAGTGGGGAAAGACTTTGAGGATGAGGACATGTCTTACAAACAGTCAGCTAAGACTAAAGGGCTTGAAGATAACATAGAAGAACCACATGTCCATTATGAAAGTATTCAACAGATGTAAACTATAGCAAGACATTTAGAAATGTCTACTGAGGAAAGTGGGAAAAATAAACAGGTTCTTCCTAGAATTTACTTGCCACTTACTTCCCACTTACTCAGACCCTGCAAAGAATTCATTTGGTAAACACATTAAGTATTAGTTTCTGATTGAAATTTCACACAGATTTTGCAGAAGAAAAGGAATTATTTCTAATTCTGAAAATATTTGAAGCATCTGAATTTTTTAGTAAAGGTGGAATAACAGCAGTCTGCAAGCAGCACATCATCGTTTGTGACTAATCAGCAAATTCAGATGGCACATAAATTGACAAGAAATGTCATCAATGTAAATTAACTTTTTCAAGCCATAAGAAAAGAGCACCAGCTTCATGTTACAACTGAAAGAATGGCTCCATTTTGGAAAGTCATTCACTATCATGGTATAGACAATGACCCCTGTCAAAAGATTTAACAAAGTTCACAGGTCAATGAAGTGGGAGGATCTCTGCTGTCCTGATTCTTAGTAATAGTCTAATCATGCAGAAAAAGTTTTAAGTGTTGATAATTTAGTGAATGAAATTCATGCCTTTTGACCCTGAATGAAGAGACAAGCGAGATTCATCTTGTCTTCAATTAAGTTTATTTTTAAGCACCTTATCTGAGCCAAGACTCACAGGATCCCAGTATTTTTATGCCTTTTTTCAAGCTGTACCGTAAATTAAATCTGTAGATACTGGGTGTTGGGAAAACTTTTTCACACAACAGCCGTGAAATCCTGATTCTGCTGAAGTCAGTGGGAGTGCTGCCATTTCTTCAACAGGGCCTGGACTTCAGCCATGTTGTGTAAAGTCTCTGAGCACCGTCTTGGCTACGTTACCCACATGCTGTTCCCAATGGGTTCACTGGCAGGAAAAAAGACAACACTGTGTAAACGCTGAATATTGCAGCTGAAGAAGAGGCAATATCAATCTGAGGAGTATGTCTGAGTTTCAATGCAGAAACCATTTCATTATTGAAGCGATAAGTGCTTCCATGCGATCCATCGGAACTGAAACAAACTTATGCTAAGACACTACGTGAGGGTTTCATAGCACTCTAAATGTAAAGAGTCTTGATGTGACTGCGTAGCAGAAATCGGCAAGGCTCATTCCCACTATGGACTACACAGATCAGAATCAGATGCAAAAATTCTCACCCTAAAAATCAGTGATAAAAATAAGCTGAACCCAGTGAGTTGACTACCTCAAATTTTAGTAACAGCTGTACAGTTAAAATTGTCTACAAATTCTTTTGTTTTCTTTGTATAGTGAGATGAAGGGATCATTTGTATTTCTACAAAGCCAAGATTTCAGGCTCCAGGCTGCTTTGCTCTATGGTCAGAGCAGTGAGGAGCAGCACTAAAACTGTCAGG
Source organism: Regulus satrapa (assembly GCA_013396955.1). Classification (NCBI taxonomy): domain Eukaryota; kingdom Metazoa; phylum Chordata; class Aves; order Passeriformes; family Regulidae; genus Regulus; species Regulus satrapa. The sequence goes on along the minus strand of VWZN01001441.1, from coordinate 545,959 downwards.
GCCATAACAAGGGGGCAAGCAAAGAAGTGGATAACATCCCCATCTTGCTGCCTTTAAACCTTCAAGAAAAAAGGACAAAACAATGGGCACCAGAATATCTAAAATTTTCCCTGTAACCTTGATAAACTTCTGCCAACAATTTTTGCATTTGTAACTGAACTTGTCTGGCTTTCAGATGTGTATTTGCTCTGTTGACATTTTGATGTTAAATACTTTATTTCACAGCTGTATCAGCAGAAAAGGAGCATCACCCACCCATGAATTAGTGCTCCTGTACAGCAAGACATTCTTAGGCAATGTCTTACTTGCTCATTTTAAACACCTCCCCAGTTTCAGTGGAACTATGCAAAATTAAATACTTATGTCAAGTGTTTGCTGAACAGAGCCTAAAGGTAGAAGAAAATCTTGTACTGGAAATAGCTGTAGTATAAATTGTTTATATTTTGCCTTTGGCTAGCTTAGTGCATCTCTATTATCATTACTTTTTCATTTTAACATTATACCACTGAAGTCTTAGAGTAGCACCCATAATAATCATATTTGAAGACTTAGGGTAACATACCTACTGATTACATCACTTCACTCCTCTGTGTTTCTGAGTATGGCTCATATTTTCCCTGCTGGGAGCCACAGCCCTCCAGCTTCCATCGACCTTCCAGCCATCACACACGGAGCACCACAGCTTGTCTGTCCTGCCCAGCATCACCCGCTGTGTTGCCAGGCACAGTGAGCCTCCTCCTCCAGACATGGGAGGATGATGAGGTCTAGCTCATATTATTTCTTCCCCAAGACCAGCAAGCATCCCTGGGCCAAAGCCAGCCACATGTAAGCTGTTAGCTCAGGCTGCTTATAAATAACTTGTTAATAGCTGTACAGATTTTCCCGGGCTAGGCTTTCTGCTTTCTGCTTTGATAAGAGCATGTTTTTGTTTGGGGAGGGTTCCTCAAGTACATGTTGGGATCTACTGGATGAGCCAAACTAAATCAAGCCTGAGACATATGCATGTGTGTGTGTGCGTCTGTGAGCAACAGGCAGCTGCAGTTGAAAGCTCCAGTNATTCCTGACTTGATTTCCTCCAGGGGAAACAATTTAAAATGTCTGTTGGTTCCCCACAAAGAATATGTAACATGAAGGAAACACTGAATGTGAAATTAAAGACCCTAAAAGGCCAGAATTTCAGAATTTTTTTGATGCTTCAGTTTTAAAGGGTACTAACACAAGCTCATTCGATATTGCCCCATAAAAACAGCGGACCCTTCTACTTTGGAAGGGTCCAAACTCTCAGACAGCCACGGCACATCTGTGGCAGGTATGGTGCAGCCTGCAGCAGGTTCCTAAGTGCTGGGGGAGCACAGATGGAGTCCACATCTTCCACTCCTTCCCCCAGTGATGCCTTCAGCTCAGGAGTTTTAAGCATCAGCCCTGCTTGTGAGGGAGTCACTGCCTTCAGGACAGTCACTGCGGTGACAGGACACATCAAACTGAAGGTGTCCATGGGATCATTTCCAAAGCCTTTTCCAGCACAGGCCTCTCTGAGGACACACATGCATTAGACCATATCAGATCTGCATCAAACTCCTCATTCATTAAATCCTCTAAACTTACAGACGTGTTACTCCTTTGCTGAGGTTTCCCAGTGGGCTGCATTGGGAGGACACAATTTGGATACAGGACCCTCTGTCCTGCTTTGGGAGGGCAGAATGTGGATACAGCCATTCCTTGGACACTCGAGTGCTATGAGCTGCCAGTAGGAAGCCACAAGATCTCCTCTGATGCTGCCTGCCACACAGCCAGGAGTAAGCACTGCTGTGGGAATACAGCTTTGGGAGGACTTTCCAGGGCTCAGCAAGCCAAGCAGAGCACTGTGTGTGCTATGGAGCAGTGAGAGCTCGCAATTCACCAGGAGTAAGATTCTTAAGAGACAAGCCCTGCCTCCTAAGCACTGAGGGAAGCACCCTGCCTAGTCCCAAGCCCCGTGGGCTGACTGACCTGCCCCATGTCCCAGGCTGTTCTGCTTTTGCACCAGCACCACTGCCCTGGCAGCAATGCTGTGCAAGGACAGAAGGGCTGGAACCCCCAGGGCCAAAACCACAGGGACAGGAGATGGGCTTGCCTAGGTGCTGATGTCACTCAGAAGTGAGTCACCAGCCACCAGTTGCCAGCACTGGGGAGAACAGGAACAGAAAAATCTTTCTCTCACTGGCACAGTGCCCTTCTTTTTAGTGGCCTTCTTTAGGCTCCTAGAAAACAGTTCCTCAGCAAAAATTAAGAACCAAACTCTGGCCTTGAGGATTCTCCTTCAGCTTTATCATTAGCCTGTGACAAGCAACTCATTAAGAAGTATCCTGCATTTTTCCTGTATGTTTCTGTCTTGGCACTTGTAAGATTACAGCATGTGACAGGGCGGATGGGCGTTAGCCTTTTCAGCCTGACAGCTACGAGTACAGATTGCTGCTTGAGCCACAGGGCATCTTCCGAGAGAAATCATCCTCCCGGAGTGTGATAGACGGACAGAAACTTGAAACATCTGTGAAGGCTATAAAAATCTTGTGATAGCAGCCCGTTCAGAGCGAGGAAACACAGTGCCTGTGAGACAGTGATCTATAGGGGCTGCCCTCTGCATGCTGCTCTGCCACAGTTAGTCGGGGTTCAGCTGTCCCTCTCCACACTCACTTGTTCCTTTTCATTAGTATGACTGAGACAAACTGGAGACTACAAGAGGAAGTTTATCCTGTCCTTTGCTGTAACCCAGGCAAATCCAAAATGTCAACTGATCTCAAGGGAGATTTTCCTTTTAGGGACTGGGCTTTCATATATTACATGTATTCTTATTATTAAAAAAAAAAAAAATAGTCACAGCTGTGGGTGCTTAATAGATGACTGCCATGTAGATCTCTACTGCCCTTCCATATTTTTAGCGCTTTAAAATATGTTTGCCATCTGTTCCTGCCACAGCATTAAAAACAATCACAGTGACTCTTTACACAGAGGCCTTAGGATGGAAGTTGAATGGAGCCCACTAGATCACAAGTGACATGATGCCAAGTACAGTGAATATAATGAGTGTGTAGCCAGATTTTTAAAGAGCTCGGTTTATAACCCACTTCCCTCCAGTGCTAAGGGTCATTTATATACATGTGTCAGTACAAAAATGTGCCTCTAAGAACCATTCTCAGAATCCAAATAGTTGAAGCAACTGGTGAAAAGGCCTGAAGTTCCATGCCATGTTTTATCCTATTACACACATCTCAATTTCTAACCAGTCAATAGGAGAAACGATGGAAAACAGATCAGAAACAGAGGACTTGTATTATGGCAATGTAGAAATGAATTTGTATCCTGAGAGGAATGTCTCCTTCCCCCCAGCTCCACTGAGGATAACAGCTGATAACTTGTTATATCTTTGCCAAAAGCACTACACTGAGCTAATATTGATGAAGTAGCTTTTTGTCTCCACCAAGCTAAATACCACACTCTGGGCCAAAATATTTCTTATTGTTCAAAGACAAGGTTCTCAATTTCCTTTGATTTTTAATATACAGGCAATCAACTGCTTCCATTTTTTAATTGCCCTCATTTCTCATTTTGTTGGAAAACTGGCTCTCAGCCAGATGCTTAAAAATCCCTCAATGATTACAAACAAGTAATAGTGAAGTGAAAGCAGATGACCTCTTTCCATGTCCCAAAAAGTATTAGATGGCAGATGAATGCTATTCTCTTTGGTAGCTTTTTTTGTTTGTGTGTTTTTCTAATGCTTGGCACAATTACATTTGCAGGTAGGTCAACAGCATGGAACCAGCTTGTTTAATTCAGAGGGTACCTTTAATCTGCACCCCCATTTTCTCCCCAGAGCTACATGCTGTCATATTTCCATGCATTTTATCTGCCTGTATTTTTAAATGTGCCACTCCCTCTCGTAGTCTGGATGATTAAGTATGCAATCATGGTGTTCAATTCTGGGCACACCACAAAGAATTCCTCCCTAATTTGACATTAATGTCAATGTGGAGTGATTATAATCATAGCACTGAATTTTTGGTCTGGGAACTAGACAAAGATGAATACAAGTCTCAGAATCAAGGAATATAAAGACAAAAACTACCCTCCCCCATTTTTTTTTTCTGTTCCAAGAGGTAATAAATTTCTAAAAATTCAGGGTCTGGGCTGCATAGTCCCTCAGACTGTCCACAAATGTTTAACATAAACATACAGGAATCCAGGGTAATAGAGACTTGCTATTTTTCTGGCACTTTTAATATCTGTTCACAGACACCTCACACTGCAGAAAAACAGAAACACCATATTTTACTATAACAATATAACTACCATGGTAAATGAGGCACTGGTGGCACAATTCTATCTCTGTTAAGATCAAGGTAAAATGAAGTGTAAACAGGACCATTAGGTTTTGCTATCAAGGACCAGGAGATTTGGCCCTGACTCCAAGGCCAAGACCCTCAGCTGATACTGACAGAATTATGGAACATTATAGAATAGCTCTAGATTTTAACATACCTACCTAATTTATAGCACTTTTTTCCCCTCTAGTCCTAATTCTTTCAGGTGCCTTTTTTAGACCACATGTATAACAGTCAAAAAATTGGCAATATATCTACTTCAGCATGATTTTTTTGACTTTTTATTACACTGTGGAAAATGTTCCCAAGGAAAGTTCCCTGTGCTTGAAGCCTTGCAAATGCCCATCCCATGACTGGAGCTGTCTTGGACTTGGCTCCATATTTCAAACATCTCTTCTGGACATTTCAACCATATTGGAAGGCCTCTGGAAAGTTCCTTGATGAGAAATTCTTGGTCTCAATAATCTCTTTCAATATGAGGTTTGAGGAAGGTAAAAGTATTGACCAAATATGCTGCTTAAAGCTGCATACCAAGGCATGCATTTGTCCTCCAAAATTCCCTGGTACAGGGCCGTATTCCATCACTCCTCACCTCAAACTGCACTTTGTTCTATCACAAAGTGATAGAACAGATATCTTGGGGTCCTAACTACTAAGCAGTGCATACAAATCATTCCACAGGAACCTTTCCCATGTAGTGCCTGTCTTTTTAAAAGTTTTCAATTTGTGAGCATAGACACTTTATCTTCCTGTCTCATTTGCAGCACTGAGGTTTTATTTCTTTCCCTTGCCCCATGACACTGCTCATATCTTGCTTCTCATGGATGAGCCAACTGGTGCACCCTTCTTAGGATAAAACTGAGAATTTTGCTGCAGTGTCACCGAATCATTACGAGTTGGAAAAGACTTCCAGGGTCATCAAGTCCATCCTTTGCTGGATCCCCCCCCCTTGTCAACTAAACCACAGCACTAAGTGCCACATCCAGCTGTTTCTTGAGCACTTCCAGGGATGGTGATTCCAAGCCAAAGACTTATGTTCAGCAAAAGCAACAATATTTGTGAGATGGTTTAGAGCTTTATCTTTTTTTGAAAAGAACTTTCTTAACACGTTCAGTGCTTCTCTTTCACTGAATGAACCTGCCCCCGAAGTGGGGAAGCCATTTGTTTTTAATGCTTTTTAGAGTAGTCTATTCCTGGTGTTCAACAGAGGGGAAGTGTGAGCAATCCAAGTGATGAGCAATCATATCACAATTTCAGTACTGCCCTACATATGGGAACTGTGGTTGTGAAGGATTTTATTAGGGAAATGTGGACTCATTTATTCAGGAAGAGACGGGGAAAAAGGAAGACATTTACATTTCTGCAGTGACTTAAATTTTATTGAAATTAATTATATCAAAATATTTGCTTTATTGTCATTAGACATTCCTTGATAATTTTTGTCTGTTTGGAGGAAATTTTCTCTTGCATTTTTTTTCTTTACAGAATGATGCAGCACACCTATGGAAATAATCAGTCTTTCCATTGGCATTTGAAGATCTGTTTCCTGGGTTTGTCAGTATTATATTAAAGATTATTTTAAAAACATACTGGTGGTAATGACTTATTGCTGCCAAGTTGGTATTCTACAATCCAAAACCCTTTAAAGAACAGCAATGAAAAAAACTCTGCTGTTATCCAGACACAGCTTTTACGCAAACATCTCATCCAGCTGAGTGCTGCCTGCACTAAATTTCATTTTATAGCCTAGGTGTCTGATAATTAATAAATCAAATCTTCACTAAATCTTTCAGATGATTTTTTTTTTGTCTTTTGTCTGAAAATTAGGCTGTTTAAGTCTGAAGTTCATTCAAGCCATTAAAAATAGAGATCTAGCCATTTCTGCTTCATACACCAGCAGGTTTTTAACCAGCCATGCATGCATGGCAGCAAGGAGCCAGGAATAGGAGCAGACTCTCTGCACAACATCCATGGTTCATTCTTTTGATGGGGTCTTCTACAGATGCTCCAGAAGAGACTCCCATAGTCCCATTAGAGGCAGCAGATTTACAGACATCGTTATCCTTCCTCATCTGCCAAACACATGGAGAGAGCAGGCACCTCCCATTTCAGATCTCACCCCAAGGATAGAGCACTGCAGCTTGCAAGGTGCATGCAGGTAACATCAGCACTACAAGAGGATGTGGTTTAAAAGAGGAGAGGTTTATATTAGATGTCAGAAAGAAATTCTATATTCAGAGAGTGGTGAGGCACTCAAATGCATTGCCCAGAAAAGCTGTGGATGCACCATCCCTGAAAATATACAAGGCCAGGTTGGATGGCCTTGAGCAAACTCCTCTAGAGGGTGGCATCCAGTCCCTGGTAGGGGGTTTGGGACTGGGCAATCCTTAATGTTCCTTCTAACCCAAGCCTTTTTATGGTTCCATTATATGATTCTACAAATAAAAACTACTACCCCAAAGCATATTCCTTTCACTGATTTGGAAGGATGGAGCTGTTAATATTAGGAAACACTTTAAGGATATACACTTTTTTTCTGTTCCCATTGGGGATTGTTTCTGTTCTCTCCTGGTTTTGTACAGCAGCTCTCACAGTAGCACCTTCCAAATCTTTGCTGGTTCAGAAACTCACCCCCCGTGTCAGTGGTAGAAATCCTATCTATGATTACGTGGATGCTGCCATTCCAAGCTTTCATGACAGCTTTATCTGGCTATTTTGTAACTTTAAACAGATATTAATGGATCAAACATGTTTTTTCTTGATGTAGGTGATGGTCTGCTTTTCAGAAGATAAATGCATCTATCTGCAGGTCTAAACCTGATTTTGTGCTTAAATGCATTGCTGAGCCACAACCTGATTAACCCTTGCAGAGGTTTCTGCTAAATCATAGCAGACAGAAACAATAACATTAATTAATTTTTTTTCTCCTTTTAAACTATTTTTTAGCAAGACCAGTTGGTTTCATCTTCTCAGGCTTAACCAGGAAACCACTTTACATTTTCACCTGGTATGTTGAAGAGCAAAATCCGTGTCTGCTGAAAATACCCCATGCTTCAGTAATCTTTACCACTGACATGTATTTCCATGGCCAGAACTCATCTAATTACTTGTCAGTTAGGCTGGCTTTGAGCACCTACTCATACCAAGATGCAAGTAGACAGGTCTGTGACCACGCTGCCAGCTCTAAAGCAGGAGCTGAACAGAACCAGAACAAAAATACAGAGCTAAACTAATAGAGATCTCCTCCATAACAACACTCTCCAGTGATGCAAAATGTACAGCTACTGCTAAAAATAGCAACCGAGCACAAAGAGATACATCCAGAGACATGAATAAGATCATAGATATGAACACACTTCTCTACTGTGAACACTGGGAAACTGACCAATATTACAACAGATGAAATGATGAAAAGACTGCTGCAATGTGAAATACACAACAATATTTCAATCATTTTAAATGGAGATAGTTCAAACAGAGTCTTTGAAAGCTTCTGTGCAAGGAGGAGTGTGGGAAAGAAAGCACCTGGAGATTGCAGATGGGAAATCTGACGCTCAACTTTAAAACTGAACAGTGTCTGGTGTCTGTAAGAGCTACAAATGAAGGCAATCAATACTATGTACAAAATACCACTGTAATGCTCTCTAGTCTTAGATATTGCTAAATGAATACAGATGGCATTAAGTACTTTGATCAGATGGAATATAACATAGATTTTAGTCCCTAACAAAGCTTGACTCAAAACAAGACACAAATTGAATGGGCCAGAAGGTCGTGTTAACCTTGTGGTTTTATAGCAAAGTGCAGTGGGAGACAAAAATGGCCCAATGTTTAGAAGTTTTGCACATGGGTAGAGCCAGAAAGTCTGGCTGCTATCTGTTATCCTCACATTAGCAGGCAAGGGAAGAAGCGTTAATGGGGGTTTAAGGCAAGGATTGGTAACCTAATATTAGTGAACCAATATGTCTGTCACTTTTGTGTTCATTAGTTTGATCAAGCTGTCAAAACTTTAGGAGACTGAATGATGGAAATAGATCTAGCTATTCCCATTTAATAGCCAGCACTATTTCTATATGTGTACAGTCTGCTTCAGCACTCTCCACCAGTGTGGGGGACCATAGCTGCAGCTCAGACGCTGCAGCTCTTCACATACAGGCCATGACAAGTGGTGGTTGAATGCTTTGGAAACAGCAGAAAAGGACTGATCAGTAAGTTATATGTCGTGTAGAGAAAATATTGAGAACTCAGATTCATCTTCTGAGAATATCAGTAAGTTTCATAGAAGCATTTCTCTTCAATGAAAACTGTAGTTGCTTCAATTCAGTAATAGAATTTTACAAACACCACTATATGCACTTTCCCAGAAGCCTATTGAGATAAATCAGAGATGTAATCTCAGGTCTTTGGAAAACAGAAGCAGAAGGATCCATTTTTCCAAAGACAGCAGCCTGCATGTGAGCTTATGGCCCACCCCGTTTTTGAGCAGTCAGACAGTGAAGTGGCTGGCAAAGCCATCTGTCAGCTTGTAGGCACAAGGCTGAGACTCCGGAGACTCCTCAGTTCCTGACATTCATTTCCAAATCAGGACATCTACAAATTCAAATTATTCTTCCAAATGAGAGGCACCTTCACCGGAGAATATCTGTACCACCACCTATGGCCTTGATGCTCGGGACTGCCATGTGTTTAAGACACTATTTCTATCCTTAAATGTCATCAAGTAAGGGATTTCTCAAGAAATACCATGATTACTCTCTTATAAATTTCAATTCCTTGCCCTTCATAACTTCATGACTTTTGAAAATACTTTTTCCCTATTTTGTGTGGAAACCCATAGATGACAAAAAGCATTGCTGCTTCCACAGTGTCATTATCTTCACTATAACAGTCTTTATTGCCTCAAGCTAAATGTAGTATTTCAAAGATAAAGAGCCCAAATCAATATTTTCATTATCCACACTATAAATTATCCATTAATGGAAGCTCATTAGGAAAGGCACCATCTTTGTCTCCCTTCACCTCCGAGCATTGCTCTGGGCTCACAGCTGGCATTGCAGGCTGTGCAGCTTTAAGGAGAGTGTTTCCCCTGGAAATTGCAAGGAAGCCTGCTGGTTCAGGGCTTTAGAAAGTGAGAAGGTAAGAAAATAAGGCACGGCCAGAGCTCTTTTCCTCTTTCCTTTAGGCACAGCAGGAAGATAAGAAATAGGTCATGAATACTCACCTGCTTTGCAAGCTTCAAGCAGAAACGAAGCTGATGGGAAGGATTCTCTTCGAAAGGTGAGAGTGCATCAGGACCACATTCTCCACCCTGGCTCAGACAAGATGTGCTTAACTCAGTTGCCTCCAAAAAGCAGAATATGGAGCTTGAAATCCACAGAGTGGTCACCACAGCTAGATTAAAATACCAGAGGATATTTAATTCTGCTGATTTCACTGAATCCTTTCTCAGATCTCTGAGGTACCCACTAATTCCACCAGAAAAGTAAATAATAGCCAGAGTTGGCAGATTTGAGTATCAGATGACTTTTTATGCACATTGAGCTAATTAAGGTAAAAGGGGAAGTAGCTTGCCTTAATCAGCTATTTTCCTAACATGAAAAACCCACATATTTCATCCACAGGAAAAATGTATTTGAATTCTTAATTTTTTAAAGTTTGCATTAAATTTTATTGGATTTAAACTATTTTATTTAAAAAAGAAAGACAAATCCAGTATATAGAGGTGTTAGTTCAAACCACAGTATTGAAGGGAGCCATCACTTCCTGAAGCCCTCTCTGCTGGTACATTCTGGCAGGGTAGTTTAAGAGTTCAAACCCTTCATAGCTCTGACACATTCAAGAAATCTGGAAACTGATGATATCATGCAACCTTATGACTGGTTTTGCATTGCCTTCTCCTTGAACATATCCAGCTTGAGCATAAACCAGCAAAACAGAAAAAAAACCCCCACATGTTAAAGGAAAAACCAGCAGATAAAACAGAGTTGGGGAAGCGATGGGAGACTTCATTTGAGCAAATTGTGTTGCCTGGTTATGGCACCGTGACAAAATATGGGAGCAAGTCTCAGTTTTTACCATTCATGTTCTTACCAGGCCACTCAAAAATGTATAAGTTCATGTTCTGTAAAAATGTTCCTAACAGGCAGTTGGATTTCTTCCGGGGCTTTTTCCAAGTTGTTCTCATGAACACCTTTTAACATATTCCTGCTGAAGGAGAAACCAGAAAAAGTATCTGCAATACAGTTTGAAAGACTTCTTTAATCCCAGAACATGCCAAAGGACAGGTTTCTAGGACTGTTGAAAGAAACAGAACAGCAATGGGCATTCCCCTGGAGCAGGGGTCCTGGTCCTCTCAGTGCTGGTGCAGCCTCCAGGGACAGGATCAAGTGAGCTTCCAGAAAGACACAAGATCCAAAGGACTCATAGAAGCACATCAAAGATATTTATAATTGTTCTACGTTTGAGTGCAAGGCAGACAACCAGCATGGTTTTTTCAGCTGCTCTTCTTGAAACAAGGGGTGAGAGAGGTGTCCCCATGATCACATCCCATGGGAGAGATGCCCCAAGGATGAACAGAACTGCAGAGACACAAGTACTCACATTCTTTTCTCCTTTATGCCAAAAATAACCACTGAAGGATCAACTTCTTTGTTTTTTTCTTATCATATTGACAAAAAGTTTTACTTTCTTAAACTGATGTGTCATCCAAGCTGACTCAACCTTTTAAAGAACCTCCTAATTCTCATCAAAACCCTCAGCCCAGACTTGATGCCAAATGACCCAAGTGTACCTCTAAGTAGATTTCCTAACAATGACATGACAAATCCATAATTCATTTCATTTATATTGTCAAAGTGCTTACAGAGATGCCTTTTGTGCCAAGTAAAGGAACAAGCCCAGGTGCAACAGATTTTAATTTGGATGAGGAAAACACAGCTGAGTCACCTGAGCTTCTAAGACAAACATTTCTTGGTTTATGTCAGTGAAGCACCAAACTTTTGATCTCAATTATTTTGAATGAAACGTTTTTCAGGGTTAAAAAAAATTGGCTTGTTTTGTTTTGTTTTGTTTTTATTTTCTTTCTGCAGATATCCAGACTGAAGGGAAAAATAATTTTCTTGGTCTTATTCAACCCAAACTTTCTCGTTTTACTCAGACCAAAATTAAAAAGGAATTACAAGTCTCTCTGCTCTTATTTATAGTGCAGAAAAATCATGGTTTTGAGGTGAAAATACAAGGAATTAAGTTTCCAACCGTCTCATGTTTCCACCTGGAAAGCACCATGTCACAGAAAATAATCTATTTCTTTTTCCACTTTTTGGTTGTGACCTCACTTTCTAACCTCCAGGTTGCCTACACATGCTCCTGCCTTTTGTTTCTCCCATGTAGCTCCATAACTGCACCCCACGTCCTGAATCTGTTTGTGTGGGTGGCCATGGAGACGCAGCTGAGCACTGGGGTGAGCTGTTACCTCATCCTACACTCAGGGACAAACAGTCTGCTGCTGTTGCTGCAAGCAACCAAAATATGTGACATTTGCTCTACCTTAGCTGTTCAAAGCTGCCTTTTTGGTTCCACTCTCTCATTTCTTTGCTGTCATGGCCTCCAACTTAAATTTGGATTAAAAGCAACTTGAGGAAAACATATTTTCTTTTTGATATGTTTGCACAATGGTAGTCCAGCCATAATGCGTAAGAGGGGAAATTCACAGCAGGCATTCAGAGTGAAGTCAGGAGGGTAGGATGAGCAGAGGTCCAAGTTCTTCAGAAAGTTTGTCCCCAGCATCTGAGGGGTACTTCAAAGGACTGCTATGCCAGACTGTTCACCTGGAGATAGGCAGGTGAGGACCCAAGTAACTCATCTTCTTTCCCCACAGCGGGCAGAGTCAGCAGCAAAAACAGATTTTGCCCCAGCCTCCCACCTCCAGAGCTCTCTGACATCTGCCTAGTCACACCTTTCTTCCCAGTGGCATAGGAAAGCTTCAGAGTATGCTGTGTTTGCATTTAACATGGATAAAAAAATCAGCTGGAAGGGTTTTTTTTTACTTTTACCCTTACATCCAAACTTGCTGTTTCTTCTGTTGTCTATACCTCTACTACAGACCTGACAATGAGTTCAGTATGGATGTCATGGGAAACCGAGGCAGTGAAGCTGTAAATACTCCTAGGACAGTTTGAGCTCAGCACCTTGACACAGGTCTTAGCATGCTGCAAAATTTAACATTCTCATTCTTAATTTCCACCTTCAGATATTTAAAATTATTCTTAGCAGCAACCATTCTTCACACCACAGCTTTACAGTTATTTCAGAATGTTTCGTATTCTGTGTAAGTGTGCTGATCTGTTAGCCTCCTTTCTGCTTAATTTTTTATTTCTGTTCCTTGGTGCTGACATTTCAGGATTTTTTTCTACTGCTGTTTCCTTTGATTCTGAGCAAGCTTTAAGTCCAGAGTATGATCACAAGATTTTTATCTAGTTATCATCTCTCCAGCAGCAATGTTTCTCCTGCAGCTGCCCATCCAAGCTGGACCTTCATTGCTGTTCTGTGACTCCAGACACTGCACTGATTTACTCATACTATAGGAATGTTTTTATATGTGTTTTTATCCAGACATTTCAGAATTGATCCATGCCTTCAGGTTTCATAAGCAGAGACACTCTGGAAAAAACAAATACTGAGACTCCCCATGAGTGCTCACAGGAGCCACATTCCCTGTTTGCATTCATGAATCTTCACTGGCACACACAGCCGTGGGCTCAATAATACATTATTTACCTGAGCAATTACCAGCGATCAACAACTCCCATGGAGAATTCTTGTGTGGAGAATTCCTGTGTGCACGTGGGCCGAACACAGTGCATGAGCTAAAAACCTCCAAACACTGTTGATTTAGATGGGAATAGCTGATTTTCACAATGTATATTGGGTCAATCTCAGGCTCTTTCTAGACATTCCTCTTGTAGAGAAGAGATGACAAACTCTCATGAGTTATTTGTGAGTTGCTTTCTGCTACAACTGGAAGTACATAAAGAAGACACTGTGGTAAATGTAAATTACAATTCCATCCCATAATTCAAACCTGCAGAAACAGCCAGATGGGAAAAAAATTTCTATAATACACTGCTAAAAATAATAAAAACTCAATATTAATCACAATAAAAGGGAGTGTTCTAAAAGGGAAGGCAACACTGGCAACTATAGCTTGCACCAACCCACAAACCCTGTCTATTTTATCCATTCCTTAGAATAAGGAATTTATGTTTCACTCAGTGCTGCTATTGCCATTACAGTCAACACTGCAGATAGGAGGTCTGTCATTGAGAGATTATAAAACTTCCTTTTTGGCTGGCAAACATGATAAAAAACTAGCACTAGGGAAAGCTGCTAGGTGGATAAGGAAATGATAATATGAGACATAGACTGTAACTGTTGGTAATGGATAAATTGTTTCATGTTTTTTTTGGGGGGAAGGGTTGTTTTGGTTTTCTTTGGTGTTTTTTGTTTGTTTATTTGTTTGTTTCATGTTTCCTTGTGATCTTATCTGCTCTTCTGACATGAAGTGTGACATGTCACAACAGCAGCAGCTTGTCATGTAGTACATGGGCCCTCACAGCTGCTCAGCCCTCTGGTGAGTAATAAATCACAGAAAAATGGAGATAAGACCAGATTAAGCCCAAATCAAAAGTCTATTCCTGAAGTCATGAAAAGCAAAAGATTGTCTACAAGTGACAATCATAAGGATGAGGGTAGGCTGAGGATTAAGACACAACTTGTTATTCACTGGCCTTGTTTCAGCTCTTAGTTTTGGTAGAAATTTGCTTTGTTCCCCATCCCTTTACACATTAACACACTATTTGTCTCACTTATTTAGATCAAGAGTGATGAACAGTAAAATCTGTTTTAGACTGCCACCAAGCTATCACTTCATTGATATCATCACAGATGACAAATTAGCCAAACAAAACACACTTTGTTGTGGCAGGTTGAGTTTTGAATCAATTTTCCAGTTGAAACACTTGCATGGAAGCAACTACTGGCCTGTCTCAGAGCTCACAGTCCAGTTCACACAGAGGGAGGGTGAGCTCAAAACAGGACTAACAAGGTTGCACTGAATGGTCTGAGAGCAAATTCAGGGAATCCTGCAATCTGCACTCTGCTCCCAGTGTAGGAATGCCATAGAAACTTTTCTAGAAAGCTTGATTGAGAGCATCCAGTGGCTTTAAGATGTAAGAATGAGTACAGCAACACAAAACCAAAGACTTAGTGGACAAACGTGTGAAGTAGATCAGATAGAAAGAAAAAGGGGAAATAAACATTTAGGTCATAGAAAGATCTCTATGGAGTCTGCTCTGGAGCATCATGGGTTTTCCAGACTGCATACAAACTGAGATTTTCAGGATTTGTCTAATTAACTACCACTAAGACCATTAAAATAAGCCCAGAAACTATTCCAAGACAGATTATGCTGTGCAGAGTATGGCAAAATGGCACAAAAGGGTCTTGATGCCAGGCAAAAATAAAAATTATCTGAATGGAAATATTTTAGGTTTGATCCCAACACTTATGGCTTAATATGGAAAGCAAAAATATGCATACAGCATCTCTGATATTTTTTATGAGACAACAAGACTTTAAGTCCTGAATGGACAACACTGATGTGGCATCATGTTTCTCATTGAGCTTTAACATAAGACACATGCAAGTTATTTTTGTTTGTATTGGGCTGGCAGATGCATGCTTTTGGAAAAACGTGCAGTGGGAAGCTTGCTAGACAGTGATGCAACACAATGTGCAGTGCCAAAGTAAACTTTGTGTCTGTTTCTTTTCACAATGATGTTGAATGAATTGGAGATAAATCCACTGAAGTGACTGGAATTATGCTCATCTAGAAACCAAGCTCAAGTGAGACTCCTGCATTGTTTCTTTGCATAAGCAAGAAAGCCAAGAGGTCCTTGTTCTGCAGATCTCCTTTTCCCCTGCTCCATTAAGGTGTTTGGACAGTGCTGTGCCACTAAGAACAGTCAAAGCTTTACTTCAAATGAAATTTCCTTCCTCCCACCCCCCCTTCCCCCCCCACACACAGACCTTTAAACACTCTGAATTTCATAGGAAGGAGATGTCAGGACTCCATACTATCTTAGGATGATTTTACTCAAAGTAAAATATTTTACTATACAGTAAAACAGTATAGAACACAGTCTGCAAGTTTTCCAAGTTGCATGCAAGAAACCCAAAGAGGTAAAACATCTTTAGACTCCTTGATTTATTCTATGCCAGCTACAAATGAAACTTAGTTCCTGGACAGTCACTTTATGTAGGTGTATAACCAAGTTGAGGGGCTTTGCCTTTCTAGATGATTTAGCCATTAGGGTTGCTGCTCCTTTGGGGAAGCATGCTTCCAGATCCATATGGATCTTTATATGGAGCATTTTGGGATCTTTTTTGCTATTGCCAGGCAGAACACTGCTCCAGAGCTAAAGAAACATGGTCAGAGCTGAGCTTTTTTGTAGGGTAATGGTTAGATCTATTCCTGCACTCTATAGATATCTTGGATTAATTTTCTTCAGGATGAATTTAATTTATAAAATTTGTAAATATATTATTATAGACTTATCCAAGTCAATTTCAGGCTTTAAATCTAAACCCGCTCATTCATATATTTAACTTGTTACACATGACCAGTTCTATTGATTTCTCTTTATATTGAGTTCAGTGGAGCTACTCACATGTGTCAGGGTAAGCAAAAGTGTAAGTGTTTGTGGGACAGTGATTTAATTGCTCTGATCTCATTTCTTTTTAGTTATTCATCGTGAGGGATTGACTGTTAGAGGGAAACACCAAAGGGGACAGTAAAATTTCAGCTTCTGGTATTTTCAACTTAAGTTTGCAAACATCTCCTGGAAATATGCTTCACCAGTCCAAGGCAACTTAAATGGGAGTTAACTGGATGAAATTTAACTGCCTGAAACAGGCAGAAAATCAGAATAAAATTTTCTTTTTCATGTCAAATGTAGTCATCCTCTGGCAAAAGTCTTCAAAGCGAAATATTTTACTCTAGCGCTCTTTTCAATTTGTCTAATATTTTATTTTTCAAATAATTATATAAATATATATACATATGCAGTATATAGCAAAACATACTATGTGATCACACAAATATTTTTATGTATTTAATTTCTATTCATGTATACAATGTATTTCTATGTTGCGTACCTGCTACTTATATTTTCTTTGTACTGAAGGCAAGAGGCAGAACATTACACATACTATAGAATAATCTGGCAAATACTTATGCCTTTGATTTTATTTCCTCTTTCAAAGCAATCACATCTTTTTTGTCCCAAAATATTGATAATCCTGCACAAAGTCATACCTTGTTCTCATTTCTTTTTACAATTTAAGACCACTGTTGGCTTTTCCTGCCCAATCAGTAGCTGGAACATTAAGAGAAAAGAGTGAACACTGAACCTATTTCTCAGTGCACACCAGCCTACCCTCGTGCTGACCATGTTCAAGAAACTGCACTAGGAATTTTCTTTTTCCTGCTGAGGAGAGGATGAAGGACGAAAGAATGACCAATTATAAACTCTGTTGTCTTTAGATGAAAGAACCTTTTTGTGGTGTTCTTCAATCTCTTGTTTGGGCTGTCAACAGCAATTTGATAAAGAATGTTCCTATGTCTGACCTGTTTTTTCAAGATAGTAACCTATATTGTGTATCATCTAAAGCCAGGGGATAAGCATCCATTATACTCTGTACTGCTGTTCCTGCAAGCTGAGCATAGCCTTTAAAACCCAGATAAGTTGATTGATAGTTGTGTTGAGAAAGCTGCTACTAACGATATTTTAGTTAAAGGGGGAAAAATTAAAGTTTCTTTAATCTGATTTTCCCCCACCCCCAACACCACACTTCAGAGGCCAAAGCTCATGATAACTGTTTTGTGGTGAATGGTCAATTGTTACAAAATTCTAATTGGTTCTGGGTCAGTCCCTTTGAAATGGCTGCTGTGCTCTAGTAATTTTTTCAATTAATTCTTAACAACTGACAAAACTTTGGATCTTGTCAAAAATCGTTCAGATTTTTATAGTAGGCAAGAACAGGGAACAAGATTAGCCTGGATTAAGAAAGATTCCTACATACATTATCACCAAGGTTATAATTACAGTTTAGCTCTCCTTTTTCTTTGCTCTCAAAATAATGATTAACTAGCTCAGCAGGGTTTTCTTCCCTGTAAGTACTTACTGAATACTTTTATAAGGATAGATTGTAGAAGCACATATGTGGATTCCTTGGTTGACTTATGAATAAATTGGGCAAATGCTACGTTCAACCGGGAATCTGATTTGATATATTTTCACAGAACCAGATTTTTGGACATGTCCTGCACGCCCTGTACAGAACACAACCTGTGTTAGTCAATCTTATGTCCTCACTAAGTCAAGATGTTTCCCAAGGACCAGTTCTCCAGCACTATTACTTAGAGAAGTCTCAAGATTATTTTTCTATTGAGTTCAGACTTCAAACAGGTAGGGCATGTTGAAGGGCAAAGTCGCACCACATCTTTCAGTCTTAAGACAGACAATGAAACTACCTTCAAGGTGTCGTCTCCACAGGAAGAAAAAAATTCTGAGTATAGTGGCTGAGTGACTGATTATATCAATTGTTTGTCTGTAAAGCAAGCACACGAGTATAAACAGCTTTATGAACTTTTATTGGTCCCTTCTTCAGCAGAAATCTTAAAAATACTCAGCCAGGCATGTCAATAGCAAGAGATGTTAAATCGAGAGTTCATTAGTGAATCAGATTAGGTTATAGACACTAAATTATCTATAGCTAATGTCACAAATGTTTTAATCCCTTAAACTTAATTATTTATGTAAGGTCTAGTTCATAGCTCTGCCATTTGGCCATGAAGCCTGAAGAAAGGAAGTTTGAATCCTCTGAAACTCCAGACTGTGCTGTGAATCCTTCTGTCATAACTCAGGAACAGAAACACTGCTGAACTAAAGTTACCACAGCTTTAAATCTTTGCAGCTGATCATAAGTGGCCATTCACTAAACTGAGATAAACTAATCTCCACCACACATTTTCAGCCAGTTTAACCTGCTCTATATTTTCTAAACAAACATCAGTTTTGATGGTGGTTTAATGAATTCATTTTTATCACATTAATTTTAAACCAGAATATAACCATTGTTAATATCCAATGCATAAGTTATAATGTAAATTAAGCACATTGTAATCTAGCAGGATAGACATGTTACTGATAGTTGTACAGGCTGGTAACTTTCACTGAATCTTTCTCCAAATGTTGTAACAATGTGCTGTTCCCTTCCCTTCCCTTCCTTTTGAGTTCTCTTTCCATTCATATAGAGCCAATTAAAACTGTGAAATACTGACTATTTTTTTCAGGACTCATTTATTTGGTCCCTGGCATAATAACTACTTCACTATTGGTAGTTAATTTTCATGCCATTGGTACTCGTTTTGATTTACAGGCAAGTGGGGGCTGAATTCTGCGAGATTTTTTTCATAATTACTCCAGCAGGAGTTTTTTTCCATCTGGAGAGCTTGAAGAATTGAGCCCTTAACTATTAAAGGAATATGATTTCCAATGACAATGTGTTGTCCTCTTGGGATTTACAATTTGAATTTTGATTACACTAAATACGATGTTTATAAATTTAAAGTATTATTAAATAGGTTTCAGTCTCCTCTCCAGGACTGTGAAAACTTCTCTGTTCAGTTTCTGCCTTCCAAGTTCTCTAGAGTTTACATAATTTAAACTGCTTATAAAAAATGAGAATATGTGCTACTTCTTCAGCAGGGCTGCTTAAGTCATGGAGAAAGGGCATGATTTCTCACTCTCTTCAGGGAACGATGACCAAAGTTCGGTGAAACTTGTAGACTCTTAACAGAGTTGCACTCACACTTAAGACCTTTATTTCATGCTCCAGAGAGTGGTCATGAAGGGCTTTCAAAGTGCACAAAGCTGGGCTGTGCAGAGCTATTTCCTGCTGGTTGTGTCAGACTCCATTTCTTACACTTGTAATGTTGAACTCCTCCTCAATTTTTTTCTTGTGAGCTAATCCATGGAGTTCTTCCTAAATCAAACATTGGTATCACCACACTGCCACTGGCAATACTGCCTGAACAGTCTTCATGCATTTACTTGAGCAGTAAAATGTGGCTGTGGGGTCTGGATTTTATGGGTATCCAGATATTTGAGAACCCAAAGACTGACTTGACAAGAAGATGGCCTTAAATCCAAGAATGAAACATGGTTTTGAATGGTGAAATTAGAGAAAAATGCTCAGACGGATCTGAATTTTGCTCTTCTTTAATCCTTACTGATTTTTTTAAACTGTTAATGAAACTATTTTACATGCCCACAAAAAGAGTGGTTTTTTTAAAAAAACATTTATCTTCCAAATAAATCTGTAAAAAAGGAAAAATAATCACAAATATTTGAATATTGCATCTAAAAACTCTGATGATTTTGCAGTGTTTCCAGAATGACAAAGAGCAAATAATTTCAACCAAATTCTTCCTTTCTCCTGATGGATTGCAAATGAATCTGCATTTACATTTAAAGAAATATTTTGTTGAAAGAATTCTCACTGGATCTAGAACCAGTATTCCTTGTCTGAGGGGGGAATAATAAAAAGGAAACTTGAACTTTGATATTCTAGACTAAGATTGTCTTCCACCTGTCAGGATACCAAATTTCTGTAGTCCTGGGATCTCTTCTTCACCTTGTCACAGATTCCCCACATAACCCTGAGCAGCTTGGCAATTTATCCCTCTTATTTCATTCTCCCCTCTTCAGTGTTTTCATTCCCGGCTAAATACTGCCAACCAAATGTGTGGGAAGGCAATACATACTATATAAGGCCAAATTAGCCTCTGAAGTGCCCTGACATCCTGACAGAATTAGATCTGCTGCTCAGAAGCCGTGGGAGGGCACCAGCACCAGCTCTGAGTGGTGAACAGGTTATGCACTTTACATTTGACAGCCCTTTTCTCCCACAGCAGTGATACAGGGAAACTGGCACAAATCTGAGTCCACACTACACCTGTCCAAGAGATCAGCCAGCCCTAGTGGTGTGCCTGCTCCCATCACATCTATCTCCCACTTTCTACCCTAAGGAATTATGCTCTTCTTCCAATCATTCCCATTTGTTCACAGATAACTAGGGAGCACAGCAAAGCGCTCAGGCGTGTATTACATGCAGATGTAATAGAGAATATCTATGTAATCTTGGAAATCTTGGAAATCTTCACAGATAGAAAATTTTGGTTTACATCTCTTTGTGGGGACATCCAGGACCTCCCAAACTGGGCTTTGTTCTCCAGCACACATGGTGAGAAAACTGGAGTAGATTTCAAGTTACTTAATTCTTTCTCAGCAGAGGATCCCTAGCCACCCCATCAGCATCTTTGCTGATGTGTGATACAATTGTGTTTGTCAGCACTAAGGTCAGAGTCAAGATGGGTCCCATTTTGCCATGCTAAACACATAACCATATTTCTCCTTTAGCATTTTCCCTTGGACATAATATTTAGGGCAGTGGTATCACTGGCAGATGCTCTTGAGAGAAGTGCTGCCTACTTTAAATTAAGGGTAGGGGCTATAGATCTGTTTCTGTGAGCAAAATATGTGGTGATGTCAATATGCTGTGGAGAGATTGCACAGCAGGAGTGAGGGTGAAGTTGATATACTGAGAGGCAGGCAAGAGGTGGGTAGGTTTAGAGACAGATGAATAGATGGGCTAATAAAAAGATTTATTCTATAAACAAATCTAAGCAGCATACTAAAACACAGACATTAAACAAAAATCATAGAATTATCATCACATTGCAGTGTACTGTGTCACTGAAATAGGAAGGAAAGGGGATATAGGAAACTATTTAAACTTCGTACATTGCCAGCTTATACTACTTCACTGCAGTATAAGTATTTCTGTTTGTGCATTTGAGAAGACAACAAGGCAGAACACACAGTAAATACTTCAGGAGAGGGTAAGGAAAAGCCACATCAATGGTAGATGGATCAGACGGGATCCCAGCTCATCAACCTGAGGATGGAGCAAACTGCACAAGTCCTCATGACACTGTAAACCTTTTCAAAGTGGGGGATTATAAGAAGGGGAAAGCCATCAAACCACGAAATATAGCCTAAAACTGCACGTCACAGAATCTGAGCCATTCACTGTGGGGCAGGAGGGAATCATATCAGACAGAGCGTTAAGCATTGGGAGAGAGGTAATGGAGGTAATTGAGGCACCATCACCAGAACTATTCAATAATAGATTAGATAAGTAGTAGAAATAATGTGGGGGAATATCCTGCATGGCACAGGGAGTTGAACTAAATCACCCAGGAGGAGAATAATTGCAATTATAGATCCGTTCCACTGCCACTAGAAAAGAGTGGTGCCAGGTGCAAGTATTAATTTTAATAAAAACTAAACTGGAATGTATGCAGTCTCAAACATAGCTCTGGTTTCACAGACCTCCATATTATTGTGTTAATTTAAATTTTTGCAAAGCTGATGCTTTGTGACACTGGAAAAGGATTTGACCTGCAAAGTCTGTTGAAGATAAGTCTCTGCTCCCTCATTTTCTTCATGTTGGAAGGGTGTTATGTTTTCTTTGTGAATCTGATATTTC